>JAAAKE020112461.1:0-36746 GCA_010014785.2 Anisolabis maritima
CAATAGATAAAAAGACATTTAATACACGAAGGTATAATAGATAAAAGGCTGAAGCTTTGGGCCAAGAGAAAAGGATGAAGCAAGCAAGAGAAGAGAAGAGCCAGGAAAGCCTGAGGGACGGGTATTTACTCTTTTCGCTATAATTTCCTTTTCTTTCTCTCTTAATCTCTTCTCCTCACCTCCTCAATTACGTCATCTTTGCAAAAAAAAAAAGGAAAAATTGCCTATCTTGATAGAAATTTCTTAAATATTAATGAATTAGCTGTTTTACTTTCACTATCGAAGGTAATAAAGTAATGCATTCAGTTCATTTTGAGGTACTCTGAATCGAAAAATATCATTTTCAGACAATGGTCTGTGTGTCTGCACCCAAAATTATAAATTCTAGAAGGGTGTAATTTACACATTTAGACTAACATGATTAAGTGCCAGTAAGATTTTGACACAAATTTACCAACCGATACTAATACTTTACCGTTTTTTTTTTTTTTTTTTTTTTTTTTTTTTTTTTTTTTGAGTTTTTCCAATTTCCTTAAAATTAGTACCAACGATTTTATATATCAATTAACTAATTAAAGACACATAAAATGTTTATTTTAGTTTTAATATGAAAAGTACTTTACGCTTGTAGTAAATTTTTTATTTTTTATCTCTATAATTGAAAATATGTGAAAGGAGAGGAAGTCAGTTAGTAGGTTAGCCTCTATCCAAATAAAACTCCCGAAATGAGAAACGTTTCGGCTTTAATTAAAATATGCTATCATATTTTCGTTATTAGTTAAATTATAGAAAAGTTGTCTATTCTAAATTACATTTTATGTTACTTTTATGATTTTTGAAAAAAAAAAAAATCGTTTTTGAAATATAGAGAATTTTTCTCTAAAGGCTAAGGAACTCTCTCTGCCCAGGGGACTAAAAAATCTCAACCGAAATCTAGTTAAAAAATAAAATAATATTAGAAATGAAAAATAACCAATAAGTGAAAGTTATGTGCCCTCCCCAGATTTTTCAGCAGAGCTTAGTCTTGATTAATATCAGCGATTCTAGTAGTGGCACTCAATGGAGAGAACATGTAGGGAAGCCAATAAATTGAAAAAAAAAAAAAATGAAATTTTTTATGAAGAAATAGCAATATTTCAATCTGGCACCTGATGATTAATTGTAAAAAAAAAACTACTCGAAGGCTTATTCAAGTAATATATAAAATTTATAATAATAATTAACAACTAAACTAAGGAATATTTGATAAAAAATTATCTTAAATAATCTATAAAAAAAAAAATTACTATATTTAAAAGCAAAAGGAAATTGCATCTTCCGTTGGGTAATAATATAGTCTGCATTCGTTTTTAATTTGTATATATTATAAACAAATATACATATAGTTAAGTTTATTGTAAAGGGAAGCAATCATATAGTAAAATGTATATCAAACAAAATATTATAATAACCTGTTTATAAATGGGGTCAATCAAGAAAAAAAAATTTTTTATATTAACCGGAAATTCGACTTCATTTTTTACTACTTAAATAAAAAAATTCCTTTATATTCCTGCTATAATAGATGAGATATATATTGAAAATTTAAACACCTAAAAACTCTCCAACCTCTGGGCATAATTATCGAGATTTCATGAATTTACTTTAATTCTTCCTTTACTAGAGCTAATCTATCTACACTAAGTCCTAAGTGAGGAGAGACATCACACGAGAGTGTAGCCTACATACCAAGCGAGCAAGGAATATTTTCTTTTTAAGAGAACAACGAGACACAAGAAATCCATGTACTAATTCATGATGCTTTGATAAAAAAAAATACCAGTTTATTTTGAAGTTTTAATTTGAATATAGCTAGGGCAATGTAAGAATGAACTTGAAAATTACTCCCCCTCTAAAATTTTCTTTAGCCCAATTAAACAAAGTAGTTTCTTCTTAACAAAGAAATGTAAAGGGAGAGTGGGGGAAAATTCAACATAGGCTACCGCCGCTACTCAAGATTAATCTAGTTTTGGCTCAAATAATTTTTTTTTTAATTTATCAGAATCAAAAGAAAAATAAATTTGATAAGAAATTAATATTATGGTTTTTGCTGGTTGTAAATTTTTCAAATGGATGGAGAGGATTCAGTCAAAAAGGATATAAAAAAATTCAAATAAGCAATCAGACTCATATCTCCTCTATACTAAAATAGTCACACATTATTGTTAACATGTCAAGAAAGCGCCGATGATAATTTGCATAACTAAAATATAATTTTCGTCTGAGACCCAAATTAGCCCTCAAAACGTTGAATAATTTTTTTTTAAGTATTTTCAGCATCTTCGATCTTTTTCATTTATATTAATTGGTATTCAATATAAAATAAATAAATTTTTGGCACTCAGGACGGGAAGTGAACCACGGACGTTTGGTACCTGAGGCGAAATCTCTATCCCTGCTCCAAGGGACAAGGCAAATAATTTTTTATTTATTATATTATTTTTGACCGAATCCTCTCCGTTCATTTCTAAATTATTATTAGACGATGCAGACAATGGATTTTTTTTTAAATTTATTATCAAAATTAAAATTGAAGTCGTCAATCCAGACATTGGTTACCAAAGCTGTTTGTTTTTCTCGGTACATTGAGATGATTTACGAATTTAACAATCAATTTTAAGAAAACGAATTCCAAGCATTTCCGTTCCTTACTGTTTGATTATGAGATATTCTCCGATTTTTATTCCTTTGATAGGATACAAGTTTCTCATAAAGCAGCTAGAATTCAAAGAAGAAAGTATTTTTGTTTTAGACACGCACACACACACCACCGGTATCTTTTAAACTCCGATAAATGCTAAACAACCAATATAAGGTATAAGCGAAATTTTTTTTTGATAAAATATTTGAATATAATAAATAAAGACACTTTAATTAAAAAAAAAAAAAAAAAAAAAAAAAACAATATCCGTATTAGGTTGGAGATTTTTATTCAATAAATATCACTTGAATCTTTAATTAAAAGGAAAAAAATAAATAAAATCTTAAGAACAAGAGAATTCCGTTTCCTTTTACGTTAAGATCAACAACATAAGAAGGGAAGAAGGTAAAAGTTGATTTTCAAACTTTTCCTTTATCCGTAATTTATATATATATATTGGAGATTAACTTCTCAATAAAAATCCACGAACGAGTGACTGGCTTAGTAACTTCTAGCAAGTTGTCGTGAAAATAGCCAGCCAGTTTCTTTTTTTTTTTTCTTATTTATTTATTTTATTTTTTTTCTAATTGAGTATGAAAGTTCAAAAAGTTGTTGTAAACTGAACCGAGTGGACCACCAACGCAGAGGTAGCATTCTCAACGTTGATCAAGATGTCATCTAGTGTTATTTTTTGTAACCGAGTCGGTAAATTCAATCAAATTATTTAAAAAAAAAAAAAAAAAAAAAAAACATTAACAAATTCGCCAGAGAGAGGTAATTATAGTGACAGGGGTCTTGTTTATAGAAATCATCAGTGTTCAGTAAAAATAGACACAACAATAATAAAAAATCTTTTAAACTCAAAGTAATAAAGAATCAATATTTATTACATTTAAATCAATAATTAGCTATTAATCGTAATAAATAATTTTTAATAAGACATATATTAAGATAGGTTTGTGAATAAATTTCGAAAATTTATCTCTGAAAAAAATTATTCCTAATTATTTTGTCATTTATTTGGTTGTTATAGTTTATAATATATAACATTTAACGTCTTCTCGTAATTTGTTGTTCTTGTTAATAAAAATATTATAAATAAATAGATAAGAAAGAAGAATAAATTTATTTTTGTTAAATAAATAGCTATTTTTATATTAGAAAGAAAAACTTATGCAAATCATAAAAAAAAATTATACATGGAAAATTTATTGAATTTATTCAAATATTTGGCCACCCATAAAAAAGCAAGTTTGATCAGAAAAATAAAATACCCTGTGAGTAAAAACGAGTTAATAATATTTATCTGAAAACTAAGCAACCAAACACCCTCTGTGTATTTTTGCCTGTTAAAAGTATTTTTTATTTAGATTTTTTTTTTTTTTTTTTTTTTTTTTTTTTTTTTTAGGAAAAATTTCAATCAATCAATCAATTAAAAGGCGTGTCTATAGACCAGTCCTAATATAAAACTCGGGCAAAAAATTTTATTTATAAATTAAAATTTAAAAAAAAGTTTTACCAAATTTCAGAAACATATTGCATAAATATGTTATAAATAAAATCGCCTTGAAAAGGGTAAATGTTAACAACAAATGCTCGAAGAGAATAAAACCAGCCTTTTTTGTTTTCTTTTACTACCTCACTTGAAGGAAGGGGGGGGGGAGTGAGTCTGTGTGCTTATGACTTCAAATAAATAATAATAAAATAAAAATCAGAAAATAAAAATATGAAAAGGAACCCTCGGATGGATTTAGTCAATGAGATCTGGAGGGTTCAGCTCTGGCATTGTGAAGGAATAAGAATTTTGTATATAAAAAATATATTTTTTTACAATGAAAATAAATTATAAAAGAAATATCAAATGATATTCGTTTAACATAAACAACTGTATGAAGATATAACCGATTCTATCAGTGGTGGGGGGAACTTAAGTGAGAGTCGAGTGGCCCTCAGTTGTCATTCGATTGGAATTGAATGGGGAAGATATATTCGCCAGACTTGAGCCCATTAAAATTAATTATAATTATATATTTTTTTGTTTTTATAATTTCTTTCAGAGATCTCATGTAAGTAGATAATGTAAAAAGATAATTTTAACATTTTATAGTTATAGTAATATTTGCAAAAAATTTTTTGAATATAAATTAGCCCTCAGGAGGACTGTCCGAAATATTTACATTAAAGAGAGGTGAGAAGAGAAAGTAAAAAAGGCTGGTTTTATTCTCCTCGAGCATTTCCTGTTTAAATATCCAGCCACAACTAAACTACAGAAGATTAAATGTTAAGTTATCCTCATGGCTTAGAGTATTAATTCAAATATGTATAGAAAGAATGAATTTTTGCTTACTTATTTTTTATTAGAAGTTTGTTAGAAGAGATTGAAATTCAATTGATGTACTCAACATACCTGAAACAAAATAATATATACTTCAATTAGTAATTTGAAAATTTTCATATAAAATGAAATTAATAAAAGTTAATTTGACGAAATATAATTATAATAAATAAGTTTTCCTAAGTTTTGTAATTATCAATTCTTAAATTTTGATAAAAAATAGAAATAAAAATATTGATTCAAAAAATAATTATTTTGTTTGATAGAATTTTTCTATTAATAAAAAATTAAAGTAGGTAATTTATATAAATTGGCACTTGGATGATATAAGACGATTGCAAAAGGTTGGAAACTCGCCTAATGTAATAAAAAAATTTTGAAATGATATATGGTGTGACAAAACCACACCACTTTCTCTTGCTTATGCTAAGAAAAGCTGAGTGATTCGCTGTCACACCAGATTTTTTGCATCGAGCTCCCTAGGTAGCTGTTCTCGAAATGATCTCCTAAAGGAACAATATACAGCCAATTTAATCAATATCGTTATAGTAGTATAAGAAAAAAGTAAAAATAACAAAAATAAAAGCGTAGAAGAGTAAGAGCCCCAATCAATTTTGGGACGGATAACGGTTATTACATTTCATCTAGTAAATAATTGTTTTATGAATTTTTTAATCAAAATCTCTATAGTAAATTTTGAGAAAATCGAAAAAAAAAAAAACTTAAAAAAAAAAATACATCAGTAAAGTACTAATACTTGTACCAGTTTGCAGATTTTATTCAAAAGTCTCGAGGTAAAAGCGTCGAGGGTTACCTTGTTTTAATATAAAATCTGAGACTGAGAAGTTTTTTTCATTTTTGACAAATCTTGTTCAAACACAGGCATCCAGGCAATTTTTTAGATTCCTTTAGACCTCAAAACGTTTATTTCTCGACAAGGATTATTTTTCCAAAGCCACTTTCGCACTAATTATTACATATTTATATAAAGATAAGCGAAAGTAAAAATTATATATAGGCCTTTGTTAATTTAAATTTTTCAATGACTAAATTAAATAACTTAAATGATTCAAAGCAACGGAAAATCCTATATTCAAGGTTTTAAATCTAGCTTAACGAAAAAATAATTATTTTCTTTTATTAATAGAGACTTTTAGGAAAGGAAGATAAAACCTCAGCTCCAGTAAAATCCTAAGGATGGATAACAACAATCAATTTACACAATCGATTTTAAACTTTGGTTTTTACCGGTGCCCTTAGCCTAGGCAAAGAGGAACAGCCACCAAGATTAATGAAGTCAAGCAAGGCCAATCTCAGATGAATCTCGGATGGGTGGCCTCAAGGAATAATCGACCGCCGATAATTCAATATTTATTAACATAATTATGTATATTTGTAAGTCTAATGGCCATAGAAGGTGAAAAGACTAAACTTTGAATTCTAAAATTTGCCACTGTTTCTAGTTATCTAATTTAATCATTGAAAAATTTTAACAAATATAGGCTTATGTATTTTTATCTTCTCTTACCTATATACGTAAAGTATTATGATCGCAAAAAATTATGCTGTGATTTCAACGGAAATTCACATTTTGAGGTCCTCTGACTCTAAAAGGGCTTTCTTTTACCATAAGCTGTATGAATTGGTTCGATTAGTTTGCTCAAAGATAGGCAATCCAAATGGCCAACTCACTAATGGATTAATTGTTCGAGAGCTCTTCTAGAGCGGGCCACGAATGGCTGCCTTCCAACAAGAAACAATTTATGGTCAATATCATACTATAAATAATTGCGAAACGAATTGTAGTAGACCTAAAAAAAATAAAATTTATGATAAAAGAGTATAAGCGCACTACTGGTTTGCTTATCATCTCAACAAGACTAGCAAAACAATTTTCTGGGACGTGTTTTACTCATTTGCAAAGATTAATGTAAAACAGTATCTATTCTATTAGGTGTAAAAATGAAATGTTGTTTATAATTTAAATCGGCAGAAAAAGAAACTCATTCTATTAATATAACAAATAATAGCAGTTTACACTAACGTGTACACCATTAATTCTATTCATCTATTAATCTTTAAAAGAGAGAGAGAAAGAGAGGATTGTTTTTGTACATGTTTAAGCTTTCTCAACGTTAAAATATTTTTGATGACCCTTGACTCATTTGTGTTCTCCCCCCATGCTGAGCTCGCTTGTATTTTTTATTAAAGATGTTAAATGGAAGTAGGTAGTATTAGTGCCCTAAGGTCTTTGGCCTTCCTTATAGTGGCTTTACTAATGCATTCTGAAATTTCCGCAGCCATTAAGTCTAATCGTCATTTATTTAGTTGATTTATTTTAAAATTGTAATTGACTTTAAAAATTAAAGCTTTATATACGCCTTTCACTCACATATAAATATGATTAATTAACATTATTAAATTACAAGATAAACATCAAAGAGACAAAAAAAAAAAATTCAAAATTCCTACTTGGCAGTTTGTTTTATTTAGATAATTATATTTAACTAACCCCGGAAAGTGCTTATTTAAAGTCATTATTTAAATTTTTTCAAGAACATTACAGTTAATCTAACTGAAAGGAATATCAATTATTCGTATAAAAAAAATATTTTCCGGAAAATAACATTTCGATTAATTTACAGGCAGTCTTCTCAGGTTAATCTGGACAGGTATAATGTATTAAAATTCCTATTTGTTAAACTAAAAAATTTATTTTAATTATAAATTTATAAATTAAATTATAAATTTAAAAGTTTGTATTTGGTTACTGGAAGGTAAGCAACCAAAATGACCCTCTAACTAACGGATTTTTTTCTTAATTGCTCTGCAGAGAACTATGCTCACTTGTTAATTTCTTAAAGGATTTATGATAGGTATTGTCTATAGCACTTAAAAAATATCGAAATTCCTACAAATGTAATATTTTTAAAATAATGGTATATTGTTGTCATATTTACGATAGAGGTCATGACCAACTTTGCGCGACTAATAGAGTGTGGGATAATAAAAATTTTGGATTAGAGGTCTTTTTATTTTTTCTTCCTTTCCATCGCCTTCTCAAATTATTTAATATTTTTTATTGGAAAAGTTAATTTAGACAAAAGGGAGGAATAAGTTGTTTGTGTTTGAACATGGGGAAAATGCATATAAATTTTTGCCATCGAAAAATATAAATGAACAATTTAAAAAATTTGTTTTTCAGGACAATTTTCTCGCTATTTTTTATATGGAATAAATAATTGCTCAATGTGACAAATCTTAAAATATTTAATCAATTAGTGTAGAATTATTTTTAATATAATAATATTGTAAAAAAAAATTAGGAAAAAAAGTAAATTCTTATATTTTTGTGTGATATAATTAGATATTATGGCTCCATCCTTCAGCTCTGTGGGAAAACGTCATAAAATGAAATGGTTCACCAATAACGAAAAATTTAAAAAATTGTATTTCAATCCATGCAATATATAATTAATGACAATAACCGCTGATCGATGGATTAATAGAAAAAATAAAAATAAAAAATTTATATTTGTAATGATGAGCTATTTTATGGACGCTGCTTTAAAAGCACAATACTAAAAAAAAAAAAGCTGGGCAAAACTTTATTTTATGACAATTCTCAATAAGAAAATTGCTTATATAACTAATGAAATTTTTGTAAAAATGATAATAAAAATTTTTTATTTATTGCATAATATTTTTTATAATATATATATTTTATTATATTTTATTATTATTATATAAAACAATTGAAATACTAGAGATCCGTATATTTACAGGTATAATTACTTATGCTAGAAGTAATTTAGTTGTGCGGTAAAAAAAAATCGTGTACGGAATACTTAGTATGCTCCTAATAACCGAGTGATTAATTTCGGCTATCCATTTCTTTCAGATTATTTTTCAAGTTAGACTTTTTGATTTTGATCAATAAAATTTTTATATTTTAAAAATTATTCATTACAACGTAAATCACATGATTTGACGTTAATACTACAATTAACCAATTAAAGTACGACAAGACTCTGTCACCCTTTGCGCCTAATTAGTATTTAATTCGTTTTAAATGAGGATTAGAGGTGCGTCCTTGGCCTGCCGGCCGACATTAATCAGGCGAGCCTTAATGAATCCCAGGTGGGCCCAATCAATTTTTGCGTCTATATAATTAAGTATAAATCAAAATGTTACCTTTTGCATATTGGTACACATATCTAGAGTGATGACCAGATGGTTGGAATGTTTCACGGTAAGAGAAATGGAAATGAAGTAATATTAAAAGGATTCTAATTAGGTTGAAGTGTATTTGTTAAATAAATTATTTTATACTGTCAGAAGAACAAATTTTTTAAGGTGAAGTTGGTTAGTAATGGACCAACGATAATTCTTCGGAATATCCAAATCGTGCGTAGAAATTTTGAGAGAAGAAAGAGAGATGGAAGAGGTAGGTAAGTTAATCACTGAATATATAAAAAAATTTATAATATATTAAATTTTCTCTAGATTATCACACACTTCATTTAATATTAAAATATTTAAATCATGCATTTTGTAAATAAATTAAATTAAAAAAAATTGATACTGACAAGAATAGTTTCAATCGAAATATTTGGTGGAAATTTATTTTATTTTCATTTGGTATTAATGAGGGCAGGACAGTATTCGAAGGGTGGTGGCCACCTGAAACTTGAGCAGAAATTGATCCCAAAAAAATGGAGTTTCCCTCCCCGTAAATATTGTGAATATATGTTCTATTTAATGAAACTTCAGTATTGGACGAGTGAAGGCAGATGAACGACACTCCGCCTATCAATCAGGGCGCACCCTAGGCACCCACCCACTTTGACAGATTTGTTTAGCCGCGTTTATACTTAGTCAGTCAGTGGTGCACAACTTATAAATAACAGAAATGTATCATTTATATATTAATGCCCAATGATATTAAGTATTAGGCCTGACCGTTGGTGTAGCGGTAAGGTCTTGCTTCACGACCCTATAGGTCAGTGGTTCGCTTCCCCTCCTGAGCGACAAAAATTTATTTATATTGTATTGGCTACCAATAAATAAGGAAGGAGTCTAAATGGCCACAGATGCCGCAAAAAGTATGTATTGAATGTCTTAATGGATTTTTAATTCAAATGCGGGTTTTTATTTATTATTTAAAATTATACATGCATACAACAATTTGCTCAACTGGAGCCAACCAAACGACAATATGCAGAAATAAAAAATTACTTTTATTTCATCCTTAACTACTCATTTGGGTATATTTTCTCCCTATAGAGAAAAAATAGAAAGAAAGAAATAATATTGAATTTTAATTATTCTTTTTTTTTCTTTTTTTTTGGGGGGTGGGTGTACATAAAAAATAATATCTTGATAGCATTCGAAGAGGAATAAACAGGAATATTTGTATCAGCAAAATTATTTCGTAACCATTCAGCATGGGAGTATTTATTAATAACAAGAATCGTAAATAATTTTTTTTTATTATCTATATCCCGGCCTAAATTGTTGATTTATATCTATTGAATGAAATTTTTTATATTAATCTCTATAAAAAAATTTTGTTATATGATTAATAGTGATTTGAAATATATTTTGTTTAATATCATCGAAACAAATTATGAATTATAACCAGAGAGTAAAAAGGTACGCGAGGGTCCCACGTTAAATCAATTGGTCACCGCCTCCCAAAATTTACTTTAAAAAAATACGTTGATAATAAGAAAAATTAAAATTGAATTATCCCATATAGGGATAGAATAAAAATTTAAGTCTTTAATATATCTGAAGATTTGATAAGTTGAGAAGAAAAGATTTTGTACTCTTCCAAACAAGTGTAGTACTTAAAATAAAAATAATTTATAACTTTGTCGACTTCCTTTGAGAGGTAGGCAAAGTTTGTATACAAAATTATTGACTGGGCCCGTACCTTGGTGGGGAGTAGAGGTCTCGCTTCACGTACCAAAGATCAGAGATTTGCTTCCCCTCTTGAAAAACAAAAATTTATTTATTATATTGGCCACCAATAATATAAATAAATAAGAACGGGGTTTAAATGCCCTCAGATGTCGAAAAAAAAATTAATAAATGATTAAAATGAAATTTTATAAAACTGGAGATAGAACATGATATGGATTTTATAGAAATATTTGAAAAGTACTTCAAATTTTGAATATTTTCAAGATATCATTAACGTGAGTAGCAGAAATAAAATTAATTAGTTCGTTTTTGATTGCTGGAAGATAGGCATCTCAAATGCCAACTCGTTTATGGCATTTTCGATTTATCAAGAACAACGGATCATGTAGGTATTGATAATTTCTACAACTACGCATGGGTGATCGGCTCTGGACCAATGGAAAATGCCAATAGTGAGTTGCATCATTTAGGTTTCCTATCTTCCAACAAGCAAATAGGAACTAAATCATTTCTACAATGAAAGGTATTAGACAATACAAAAAACCTGTCAGCCTTTCCACAAAGCAGAAAATTTCTATTAAACTAAGGATAGAGAAAGAAAGCCAGTAGTTGATCAGTCCAAATTACATTTTTTTTTTTTTTTTTTTTTTTTGAAATATTTCGATTCACCTAAAAGTGCATCATCATCAGAGCGGGTCGAGGTGAATCGAAAAATCTGCGAAAAAAAGAATGTAAAGGGGACTGAATAACTGCTGGAGTTCTTTCTCCATCCTTCTATTCTATGCAACTCAGTTTCTTCCTCTACACTTTTCTTTATCAATGTAAATAAAATAAGCCAGCGCCCCTGGCCTAGGTGAAGAGGAACAGCATCGTTGTTAAGCAACGTTCAAGTTCTGGTGGGCCTTGGATAGGTGGCCCCGAGAAACAAAAGAGTTGAATAGTAGTCAGAAGCCATTGATACAAGTTTTTATAATAGTATTAATGTAAATAATTGTCAAGATGGCCTCAGAAGTCAAACTTGATATTAGATTGAAATTAAAAAAAAAAATTAAATTAAAAAATTAAAAAAAAAAAAAGATTTACTATACAAGTTAAAAATAGTTTTAAAAAAATAATAAAATAGAAATTACAATATAATAAAAAAAAATGAAATAAAATATTACTGATAGTGAGGTCCACCTATGGGAAATTTACCGATTATTATTTTTACTTTTTAATAGTAACATTTTTATATTAATTTTTTCATTATATATACCATATCAATTTTAATGGAAATAATAATAAGCAGACTTTTTCCAAGTCAAACAACCACTAAGAAATTAATACCAAATTGTGGTCAAATTTTACGTGAATCTTAAAGCATATTGAAATTTTAAGATTTAGACTGTTCCCTCTATTAATAAATATTTATTTTAAATCAAATCTAAAAAAAAAAATCCAATTCAATTTTCTCTTGATTTCTGGTGGTCCTTAAAAATTAAATAAAACTTTTAATTAAGGATAGGAAACATCTGCTCGAGATTATAACGCCATTACAAGTTAATTTCTAAAGAGGTACTTAAATATTTATTGATGATAATTTAAAGAAAATAAATTTTTATGTATTACTGCAGGCGTCTCCTCTATCTTCTTTTTTTCCCTTTCTTAATAATTTCTAATTTAGTTTTGGTTGGAATTTCAATATTCACGATCGTTTGATATTGTAAAATAGTCAGGAGAGAGTGCACAATTATACAAAAAACTAATTAGTTTTTTGGCATGTGATTGAGGTATTTATTCAATCAAAATAAATTATTTCTTTTCTCATACCTGAGAAATTAAGATAATTCATGCCTCATTAAAAAATAAATCTAAATCGGTAGCTTCATTCCGCGAGACAGACACAGCTTCTTTATACTAAATTAAAAAAAAAAAAAAAAAAAAGTATTTATAAAGAATAATGAAAGCTGAAAGGCAGTGGTGAAAAAAAAAATGCCGGATTGAGTGACTGACTGACTGACAAGCAACTCCCTCGGTTCAGGATCGCTCCTTGATAGCTTATAAGCTTTGATTTGCTGTCTTTATTTCTGCCTGTCATCGCCAACAAACTTAAGTTTCGTTAACTTTTCTAATTATTTTTTAATAGATAGAGAGAGAGAGAGAGAGAGAGAGAGAGAGAGAGAAATTCTGTTACTCATTCTATATTATTAGGAAATTTCAAACACTTTAATAAGAATTAAAACAACTTTGTGTATAATACTTTGAATAATTTTTCTACATCAGTACAAGTAACTACTTTTGTTTTTTAAATATCGTGATAAAATGCCCTTAGTTTTGAATTATTTAATATATGAAAATAGTCATTTGTTATTCAAATTTATAACAAATATTTATTTATCAAACAGAAACTAAGTCTAGTAGCCTGGAGTTGTTATTAGAATATGAAGACAAAGGAAAGTTTATGCGCGATTTTATTCTTTTTTTATATTTACTCCTCAAGGCTTGATGATGCTTTAAATAAGCGAAATCGATCTCCTGAAAGACTACTATATTATCTATCACCTGACGCCTTCACAAACTCCCCTACCCTTTGTTTGGAGATTTTTTTAAGTTTATTCGGCATTGATTTTAAACAATTAAAATTATAACAATGGAGGAAGGAGAAAGCAGGCAGTTAAGAAGCCTCTACGATCTTTAAACTCTTAAGTTTGAGAGCCAAAAAGTCACTAACTTAGGTTTTTTTTTTTTTAATTAATTTAAAGTGAATTTTGCTCTCCCCCCCTCTCTCCCGTGGCCCGAAGGATAAAGATATTGACATTGTTAATATTGATAATCTTCAAAGTCAAGGGGTGTGGGTTTGGATCCTAGGCAATCTGATGATAATTTATATAAATCAAATCAATTAATTTCAAATAATTATTTGGGTAGGGATAAAGATAAATAAAAGAATTATACTTCAAAATTCAATTTCTGTTTGAAAAGATGATAATAGTAATTTGATAAAATTTCAATGAAAAAAAAAAAAAAATTTCGACACCTGTAGATTTTTACATATATTAAGTTGAGAAATGGCAGAAATCGAAATGAGAATTGAAGAGCAAATTTGTAAATTTAAAGGTTCAAATTTATAAAACTTGTTCCATTTATGTGGAAAAAAAAGGTGTATATCAGTATTATTAAAAAAAAGCAAACTGGTTGAGATTATTTTTAAAGAACACTTGACAATAAACAAGATATTACATTCGACTATTCATTAAATAAAAAAAAAAAAATGATCTATGAATTGAATGATATGAAAAAGTGTTTGATAATATTATGTTTTTGACAAATCTACTTTGTTTCAGTTACTATCGTTTGTAAATAAATAACTACCAGTTTTCAAACATCTCCTTTTCATCGTATCTATTTTATTCCTCAGTGATTAGCCAAGCGTGTAAGAAGAATTTATTATCCATGCTTAAGGTCCATAGTACTAGCAATCGATATTATAATTTTTTATTCCTTCATCCCCTCTCTCCCCCTCTCTAAGGATGATGATGATCAAGGTGATCACTAATATATGCAATAGACCTTCTCTTTTTATCTTAATGGATTTCTTTCTGGAATGTATCCTAGAAGGAGGAATTTACGAACATCATACACAAACAGATACATATTATATACCTATTGCGAGAGCTGAAATATTTTTTAATTAACCAACACGGAATAATAAATTAATATGAGCATATGAGAGAGATATAAATTAATCATACTAATTTACTAATGAAGTTAGGGAAAATAAAATAGTAGAGATGGTTTTAGAACAGTAGTTAAGTTTTTTGTTTGATAAGGAGTGGTGAGATAAACATAATTTGTAGGGGGGGGGGGGGGGCATATCACTTTTTGTTTATTGAAAGGCCTTTTTTTGGAAATAGATCCTTCGGACTTTTGCTTCCAAATCCAGAAAAGAGGGGGGTCCCTTGGCCTTGGACCCCCTAACAATGACACTGTATTCTAGGATCTCCCCTAAGGGATGGTGGTCTCGTTAATGCTGGCATGAGAACGACAACGTAAAAAAGGCGTTTAATGGTCACCAATTATCTATTTTAATTTTGTATTTACTTCTGGAAATTGAAGAATTTTTTTATTTAGAAAGAAGAAATTTTTTTATTTATTTTTCCTAGTCAAAAACAATTATTGATTGACACACTTTTTTAATAAAACCTATTCAGTTCTAAAAGATTTGTTGATTAAAAAATAAAAGTCAAATTGCGAAAGAAAATTCATAAATCAAGAAAATTCATCAAATGAGGATGAGTCAAAATGAACTAGTCATTAAACTCGTTCACCAAAAACACTTATTCTACTACTCTCTTCTCTGTATTAAAGATTCCTAATTTAGGTTTAAGGTTTATTTCTTCATCCTTGACTTGGGTGGCTATTAAATAAAAATAATTTTTAAAATTTAGATTCCACATATCTTATAATCATTTGATTTTTGTTTATTTTTTAAAATCGGTTTAGTAATTATGAACCTTCACCAAAGGACTACTTATTTTTAGTAGTATAATAAATTCCAAAGCATACAAGAACTTGATTATTTAAGATTAATGAATTATTTAATTGGAATTGTGAAAAAGCTAATTGAGGAATTTTAAAAGATAGGAAATGTATAAATCAGGGAGGGGGGGTAATTAATTGAATCAATTTGATTTATAAAAAAAAAGTATCCAGTTTTATGGCTATAAAAAAGTGATGTGAAGTCAATTTCTTTTTAAATAACAGTACAAATTTTTTTTTAAAGATGAAATCAAGTAGCATTAATTAGAGTGTAAAGACTAAATGAAATTTTATTTTTTACTAATCATAATTCATTTTGAAATATTAGAATTTTGAGCGCGCGAGATTCATTTTTCAGAAATGTTTTACCTAAGTCATAAATAATAGAAATTTATTATTATGAAAACATTCGTCCCATTAATAATAATGTTTATTTCAGTTGTAAGAGAATTATTACCAAAGAAATTATCCTTATTATATTTTTTATTTCTTTAAATAACTATTAATTTTCAATTTATGAATCCATTTTTTTATTCTAAGGGAATTCGTTTTCGGACAACTTTGATTGAAATTTAATTTTTTTTTTTATTCGTTTTGGGTAATAAATCTGTTTTTTTTTTCATGAAATAATTCATAGACTCAAAGCGTTAAATGCATGTACTTCGGCAAAAATTTAACTGGCAATATAAATATTCTAAGAATTCTTGTTTTTTTTTTTTTTTTGGGATATGGAAGCATAAGGTCCAATGAACCTATAATGACCAGTAGTCACATGCAACCAGGAAGAACAGGAGAAGGGGAGGGTGGTGATTTTAAAAGATTCTTGTTGAGGTTGGATTGAAAGTTTGGAGATTATAGATTTTCGTGAAGGTAGAAAGTAGCAGGAAGGTTTTTCCACTCACAGGAGGTCATCAGGATAAAGACTGGAATTGACTAGTTCTACTAGTCGCGATTTTAACGACATGGGTATGTTGGGACGATGATTCCCTTGTTTTGCAGACAAATGTCGCTTTGGTAGGAATGATGGACTTTAAATAGAGCAGAGCTTCGACCATGGTAACCTGTAAAAAGCGGTCAACTCAAGACAGCGACAAATCTGAGCCTTGTATAGAGTTAGAAGTTGGAGAGGGGAGAAATAATGCTTGGATCTGAAGAAGAAACCAAGCTTCCTAGTAGCAGATTTGGTGACAGCAGAAATATGTTCATATGTTCCAAGAAAGATCCGTCATTCGATAAAGGATAAAAAATAAAACAAAATATTACACCAAAAATATAACTCTAATAAATGATATTTCAAAATATGTATAAAAGTGCGTTTCCATCAAAATTTGTCGTTCACCTCTGATATAAATTATATTTGTCAATGGAAAAAAAAAAAAATTTTAGCCCACGCCCTCCTAGAATTTTCGGAGTGCTACGCCACCAACTGATGGGTATACTCCATAGTTTCATTTGTGGATGTTCTAAATTTATTTCTAGGTTCTTAAATATGAATAAGATTGTAAATTTTAAGCTATATATAGAAATCAAATAAAAAAATTAAGTAAATAATTTGAAGTGGTGTATTAGAAGGCGAACAAGAGTTACCAGATCTTCTTCTACCCCTATATGTTAATATTTCCTCATCAGGTCAGGACGTGTGCCGGATTATTTCCACTAATTCTAATTTTTACGGGGTTCCTTATCTTATATATAATAAATAAGGCAAAGATTTTATAATTTTCTATATTGTAATCTCAAAATTATTTTTATTTCCATTCTATTTTCATTTGACAAATTAATATTAATATGATTTTTTTTAAGACTTTATCGACAATTTTATTAGTGTTTAGAGTAATTTTTTACTACTCCAATATAACTTATAAAAGATAGTAGTTTTTATGTATCTATTTATTTGCATTGACATATGATTTTCCCACCTTGTTTTTTGATGGTTCAGAAAATTTAAATCATGAATATAACCTCGTCCTTTTTTATTTTATTTTATTTTTATTTTTTTATTTTTTTTTTAAAGTTTATAGCGCGCTCTTGGCAACTTTTGTTGTGGCAACCCACACAAAGATTCACTCTCTGGCCATTGTTCTATTTTGTTGGCAAATCGATTGCTCTATTTTCACAGAGCCGTGATAAATCAGGAAAAAAAACTTTTACCGAGCTATTTAGAGGTGCTTTTATGATAATAGTGGGCGAGAGAGAGATACCTAGGTGCCGTGTTCCTCGCCTTCCCACATTAGCCGTCTCAAATAATAAATTTAATCCTCTATTGTTCTCCTGGAATGTCTAAATTTTTGTACGGCTATAGAATAGATAATTATATATTAATATTTAAAACAAATGTATTCATATAAATAAAGCTATTAGATTCAGGCAAATACATTTTTATATAAAAAAACAAAACAACGTTTTTCCTTCTTCAGGTTTTTATATTTATATTTAATTTCTAATTATATACTATCCAAGTTAATAATAGTGTGAATATTATAATTTTATAAAACATATGTTATCAAATGAAAGAGACAAGGAAAATGCCTAAATTCAAGGGGCCAAACGAGAGATGCAAGGAATTTTAAATTTGAAAATTATACAATAAAGTTACATAATTAATGGCGATATAACAGACTTCAGGGCGGCCCTTGAGTTTTTCCTTCTCTCTAAGTTTAATCCTTTTTTCATCTTTTTTTTTAAGAGGGTAAGCAAAATTTATTCCAAGAAATATGACGCATCAACGTGTCAGTTTCCCTCCTCTAGATATGCCTCCGCATAATAGGTTTTAATAAAAACAAAAAAAATTAAAATTGTGACATTTTTGGTCAGACACTAATACCAAGAGCTGCATGAACTATTCATTTTTACTTCCTGGAAGGGGTCAACCCAATGACCAACTCTCTAACAGATCTTTCGATTAATTGCTCCCGAACTCCCTATACTGGATCAAGTATGTACAATTATTAAATTCTAGGGAGATTTAACAACTGAGCATGCGTGGTGCGCTCTAGAAAGCTCTGGAGCAATTAATCAAAAGATCTATTAGTGAATTTGTCATTTGGAACGAATAAATTTGTGAATCCCATGATAGCTGGAAAACTGCGAAGATCGTACGTAATTGGCAAAAGAAGTAGACACGGTTGTTGGATTATTTGTGCTTCAGCTCCTATGCAATTAAAAATATTTAAGCTTCTAGGGTTTTCGAACTCAAATTTCCCCCTCCCCATATTCTTTATGACATCACTACTTTTATAATTTGTATAATTCAAGGGAAACGGAGACTAGAGAGCTTCAAGGTTGGAAACTGAAAGCAGACAGCATGGCGAGAAAAATTTAAAAATATTTTCATGATGTCAAATAAAAAAGATAAAAATAATTTACTTTTCGTGATTAGAAAAAAAAAAAAACAACAAAAATTGGAAATAAAATTCTAATAAAATTTTGTTAATATCAAGAAAGAGCAATTTTTATTCCCTCTACTTTCACAATGTTTAATCTTTCTGATGGATCAATTTAGAACATGTCGTTTTATAACTATAATAATGTTTCGTGGTGGGCGAAACAACCAAAAATTTATTTTTTTTTAAGGACCAGAATATGTACCGTGGCATATTGTAAAGTACGAAAAACAACACTGATATTAGATTATACATAATAAATAATCCCCCACTTGTGAAAAAGTGAATTGCTCTGATTGTGATCAGGGACAAGATGTTCCCGAGGGTTTCCCACGCACTTCTCTCGAATGGTTGGACATTTCCACCTCTTGCATGCACGCATGCACGCATGCATTTCCACATTCACCTGTTGCATTGCAACTGACCGCGATGCCCAATGCTTTGCGAAATCCAGATTGAAATGCCTTCGTCCTCTCATCTTCTTTTTCTTATGTTTAGACCATCCAATCTTCTTCCTCTTCTCCTTCTTCTTCAATTCTCATCATCTTCTTGACTTGCATTTTAATCGACTATTTAGTATTGCCTATATCGACAGGTTTTTTTTTTTTTTAATGTATTTCAAAAAAAAAAAAACTCCATTAACACAAAGTTCGGTTTAGAGTGAAAAAAAGTACATCTTTCAGGATGAAAAGTTTGATTTTGATCATAAAAGAAAGTATATTGAGTTCATGTTAAGAATACTTCATAAATAAATTTTTTTTCATTAATAAATTTATAAAATAATTTACTAAGTTTTATATACTGAGAATTTAAGCATTTTTTTTTTTATTATAAAAATAATAAATTATTATATTATAGTGCCTCTAGTAAACAAATATATTTTAATAAGAATAATATTTTTCTCCTAGTAACTTGAATTGGGCTCCCTGACCTTTGGAGTGACATTTTTTTCATGATCCAAAGTTCAGAGGAGCAATAAATTCATTTAAATTAATTGGCTACCAGATAACGTGAATTAAAATAGAATATTTATCTAATATGGCTTCCCCATATATAATAAAATTGTGAATTGGGGAGGGGGAGGGAATAAAACTCTGGAATGTCCCCTTTCTCCGGTTATACTCTATGCCCCTAAAGTTAGTTAATATGATTAGACATTAAAACTTGTAGATAGTCTTGGTAATTTTAACGAGTCTTTATTCTTCTAGACATAATAAAATCTCAAGAGGCATATCAGTAGCTTAGGCAGAATTTTCGTTTGGAGAGGGGGCGGGCAAAATTCATCTATGATTTTTTTTTGTAATTTTCTCAATATATTGAATTTTAAATTTGAATTTTTTGGCTCCCCTGTGCCCCATAATCAGGACCGAAACGTTGTTTTGTCTGAGTCACGAGTTTTTTTTTAATATAGGGATAATTTATTTTATTAATATTAAAGAAAATTAAAGATAAATAAGAGATATGTGAAAAGGAAGGAAGTCAGCCAGTAAGAAGCCTCTATCGAAATAAAACTTCCAAAATATGAATCGTTGTGACTTTAATTAGATAAAGCCGAAACGTTAGGCTACCCTACTGGCTGACTTCCTCCCTTTTAACATATCTCTGATCTGTGTAGAGCAACCCATCTCATCGTAAAGATGTGATTTACCATACCCAAAAATTTTTTTTTAAGTCCTTGACATCTGAGGCCATATAGACATTAAATAATATATATATATTTATTTATGATACAGATTATATATTATATTTACATAAATTCTTTGTTTTGATTCTGGCTTCAATATTTGTTCGTTTTGATATATATTTTATTTCTTTTTATGAATAAAATACATTCCATCGATGCCATTTACAACATGTTAACTAATATTTCAAATTCTTTAGTTTCTATTATAAATCTCTATAGAGTCACTTAACTTGTCTTGTTAATTTTCTCAAACCATTTCACACTTTTAACACACAACAGTTTAGGGTTCAAGGAATTTCGAAATTAATCATCATAACCGATTGCCGGGCAATTTAGAAGTGAACATCGTGTCTGAAGCATTTTTCAAGCAAATGTTTAGATTAATCATCGAACTTAAAAATTAAGTGAACAAAAAAAAAAAAAAAAAAAAAAAAAAAAAAATTTTTTTCATTTATTTGAGGGCATTTTAAACAATTGTGAGAAAGAATTGTGAGTTGGAATTTCCATTAAATCGTTTCTCTCAACAATCACAAAGAAAATAATAAACGTTTCTCGAAATTCATTAGAAAACTTAAAAGGGATTTTCGTAGATAATCCGTAAAATGGATATTAATTTGTCATTTTTACTAACAATTTGCCATGAGTGATTCTCTGCAAATGATTTTCTACGATGAATAATGGTTTATTTTAACAACTTAATCGGTTAATTTTTTTAGATGCTTTTCATTTATCAAAATAGTTTTTATTAAAGGTGAAATCGAATTTTTAAATTAGAGGCTAAGTAAATTTACCGCCTTATTATCAAGTATTCCGATTTTTTTAATAATTGTTTTTATTCATCAAATGGTTACATGTTTTAGTTATTAATCAGAGAAATTGTGGGGTTTGGTTCCAAACAAAACCAATAAATTGATCAAAAGGCTTTCTTTCCTCCTAGAATTTTTTTTCTATGAATTTTATACCCCTCATTAAAGTCAAAAAAAATTTTTAATGAAATAAATTTGTATATAAAATAGATTCAAATATGTAGAGAATTGATATTTTCTTTAGTTAATTATTATTTAATATATCTCAAAATCAAAAAGACATCAAAACAATTAGAGCAAAAAAGATTAATTAATTGTAGGCTGTAGAGAGGGAGGAGAATGAATGATGAATAAAACATGCTGTCCTTTAGAGACAGTGACCTCGAAAAACAGAAAATTTCCAAAAATGAGACAAAGAAAAATAGAAAAAAATTAAAAACATTTAAAATAACCATTCCAAAAATATAAAATAAATAGATTTTTAAAAAATGAATAAATAAAAGTTGGAAGAGAGTTGTTGCTGTATGATATTAATAGAGAAAAGGCAGGATCAGCAATAATGGATGCTCACTAAAAATTCAAAATAGAGATGTTTCAAATTTATCATTCACACACGAGACTGTACCATAAACTATCAACAATGTCGCTTATATATACATTGTTATAATTATATGTATTCCAATCCAAACTGACCATCTTTAGGCATAAGCACAATGATCAAATTGGACAACATTTAATTTTGAATTTTTATTTGCCATTTATAAAATAAAATAAAATAAAAACAAGTATTAAAAAGTCTAAATTGTCTGTTCTAGTCACCCTTCAATTCCAGACTTGACCTTTAAAAATTGTAATCTAAGGGGTGAGGAAAAAAGTCTAAGTGAGATTTTTCAGGGAAAATTGGAAGCTAAACTTTCTAAAACAGGACCAGATCGTTTTTGATCAATTTCATTTAGATAGATTAAATTTTTTCTAGATCGCTTTTGTGCGCAGGAGGCCTTAAAATGGATATTTCACTAAGGAATTGCCGATCAAATTTTTACCAACTTCAAAAGTTCATTAACCTATAGACTGTTATATTTTATGATATATAAGTATTTTTTTGAATGCCTAGTCAATTAATAAATTTACTTTCGAAATAAATACACGAAAAAAAAAATGTTTTCATAAAATATTAATGAATCATAATTTGATATTATAATTTTAAAATTACTGTCAAATTTTTCAATTTTATTTGATTAGATTATACAAGTTTACAACATAGCGTTATTTTTCCAGAATCGATCTTCCTCTCCAGAAAACCCACATGCATCTTATTTCAACACCTACGTATTAGATCCTAATATTCTCTTTTTATTACAATCTATAATTATTTGTTAATAAAGTCAATTTTCTATGCATTTTAATAAATTTATAAATAATAATTATAGATCTATATATAATTTATTTTGTTCTCATAAGAGGAGGTTTCAAAAATGATTCAGGAGATATAATTGAACCGAATTTCATCATAATGATTATATGATTGTAATTTTAAATCATTAGTTGAAGATAATAGACATTGCAAGTGACATTGATCTGCTAAGCCCATTACCTAAGAGGAAAGTAGGCCTACAAAATACAAAGTACTATTAAAATATATTTACAAGTTTAAATGATTGCTTTATAATACGTTTTAGCCAAGTAAATTTCAGGCTTAGCCTGAAACTAATTAGTAGAGAGCTAATTTTTGGATATGAATCAGACATTACTATTATAATAAGATATTCTGAAAACTCTCCAACTTTCTGAGCTGGGCTAGGTATTCAAAATGTGGCCCGAAGTTAACGCATCGGCTTGTTAGTTATTCCTTCATAACTTTTTTATTATTTGTCTTACACCCTTAAAAAAAACAGCGATTTATTTGTAATTTAATACGTTACAATTTTGATTTCTTTGTAAATTTTCGAGAAAAGGAACTTTTTTTTCGAAAAACACTTGACTTTTTCTTCAAAGCACATTTTAATAACAAAAGAACGATCCATTAAATGCAAAACTTAAATGAATATATACGTTTTCGAGAATTTCATATAATTTTATTGAGTCTTAATTTATTAGTTTAAAAATGTGAAAGCTATAAGTAAAATTGTCCGAAAAGTGAAGGAAAAATATAAATATAAAATTAAAAAATTCAATTTTGATGAAAAAAAGTTTATTTTGTGTTGATTTCACTTACGCCCCGAGATAGGAGGCTATTTGATTCATTTAGTAATTACTATATATTGACAGTTATCGATCACATTTATTGAGTATTATTTTATTCAGAGTCTTGAATAAATTTTTTAGTTTTTATAAGAAACAACTTCACACCTGAAAAAATACTTAATAATAATAATAATAATATTTTTTGCAGTGAATATAGTAGAGGTAAAGAAATGGTTATATCCTCTTTAATTTAGTTGTATATAAATCCAATTTTAGCTTAATAAATGGCAAAAAAAGGGTTAATAAAAGAAAATAAAAGGGACGGGAAATAAATCAATTTTTCAAGCTCAATATATTAAGTCAGTTAAATAAATTTTATATAGTTTATATACCTTTCTGAAAGTTTTACGGTCTAACGCTTCAGTTAAATAAATAATAAGATTTGTATTAAGGAGCACTATTAGCATCCTCTCTTTCTTTTTCTTTTTTCTTTTTTTGTTAACTCTAATAATTTATAGGCAAGAGGGCCTCTATAATAACAAGATTTAACTAATAGTATCTAAGCTCTGTTCATAGAACTGTTAATTAAATGTTGGCTAATTTTATATATATCTTTACTATTGTTTCTTCGTAAAAACTAGTCTTGAAAAAAATTTTTACGATGTTGACTTGCACTGCTAATATATTTTTCCCGGGTCATTAGTCTCGAGAAGAGTCAATGTTCAGGCGCTAATTACATCTATAGTAATAAATCGGTAAGGGGTCGAGGCTGGTGTTGTATAATAATTTCTTAATTTCCTAATTTATAATTTGTATAATTTCTCATTTGCAAGTCGATCGGGGTTTCGGCCACGTGTTGCCACGCGCCTTTCAAGGCTTCAGGCCTATACAGGAAAAAGAAACTGAAACCGGTGCATTAATTGGCCGCCAGGGCTGCATTCTTCACGAATCAATTACTGTCATAACTGCATGACCGAAACTCGGATCATGTTTTTGGTTGAAATTCGACAATGTCCGATTAATTGGCGCATTCTCCTAATATTGAAGATGAACTAATTTTCAAATTCTATCTGACAAATCATCCATGCCTAAATGAAGAAAGAAGAAAATTTCTTCAAGGGATTCATTTTCAAAAACCCACTTATTAATTTATATAAGCTTTATTAAATAACATAAGTAATAATTCTTTTTAGTATAAGATTTGGCAATTAAGTTGAAATGTATCTTATATAAACAAGTAATAAAGACTTAAAATTTGTGTAAATTATAAACAGGGTCAGACTAATGTCGAGTGGATTTCCCAACATGTTCAAGATAAATATAAGGTATCACCCCTCTATAATAAAAAAGAAAAAATTACCCTCTAACAAATTTTTAGAAGGTAAAATTTCGCTATAAAATTAGTGGAATTTTAATGAAAAAGAAAGAAAATTCCTGTTTTAATTTATTTAGAATTATTTAATTAATTAATTATACATTTAAACTTGAGCAAAAAAACCTATCAATTTAAAACAAATTTAAATGAGATAAATTTTTAACACTTCAAAAGAGGTAGCGCAAGCAAAAAGGGTCAGTAAGAGATGGCAATGAGGCGCCGCAGCCTCTGGCCTAAGATTCTCGTTTTTATTATGGCTAATGCTATAAAAATAAAATTAATAGAGGATAATTTTTTTAAACCAAAAATCTTCTAATAACTCCTTTTATATAATATAAAAGAATGAGAAATAGAGAATCTCCGATTCAATTACTTAAAATGTTATATAAAGAATTAAAAATAATTTTCAAAAGGTTTATTTTAACAATTATTTATTTATTTTGGGTTTTATTTATTTGAAATATTTATAAAATTAGGCTAATAAAATATGAAAGAATATAATAGAAACATATAACGGTTAATAAAATAAAATTACTTAACATTTATAACTCTCCAATTAAAATTTTCATCAGTTTTTTTAAATAGCCTAGGTCATAAAAATTTGCATATTCTTTAAAATCCAGATATTATTTTTTATTTCACTTTTTGTTAGGAGGGAGAAATCTCTATGTATAAAAGAAAAGGTAGAGAACTGTGAATCATTGAAAAATCACATAAAAGAATTCCCTCTCGAAATGTAATTTAAATCTAGGATAGGCTGGTGAGGAATAATATAAATAAAAGAAATTTCTTTCTAGAGAAAACTAGTAAGCCTTTATTAAACAAAAAAAAAATCCGACGTTTCTTCTTCAGGATTAGCGGATTATTTTTATATAAATTTCATCATTTATTCCTATACATCCTCCGAAACCACTATTTTTTTCTTTTTTTTTTTTTTTATTAAGGCCTGCTTGTCCCCTCTCCTCTTATAGAATAATTCTATGTAATGTAGAAATTTTCTAGTTTTATTGAGAAAGTTAAAAAAAAAAAACGCCAAAAGAAAAATATTTAAGTGTAAATGCTTGGACTCTCCTCTTCATTAAAAGTGTCAGGTTTGGTCGTTGGGGGAATATAAATTTTAAAACATTCATGATGTATATTTAGTTCAAATGTCCTTTTTTATAAATAGAGCAGAGGTTATTTATGGGAATTGTAATTTTTTTTAAATTCTTTATAAAAAATGAATCGATTATAATATAATCTATGTATTATAAGATGGAATAGTTTTAGATATTAATTTTAAATACTCTTCCTAAAACGAATTAATTATATGTTAAAAGCAATCTGAAGAGATGCAAGGAATCAATGAGAAGTTAACCCAATGACTAATCAAAATTAAATCATAAAATAGCTTATCATTTTATTGCTTATTGAAAAGTGAAAAGTGGAAATAAATTTATTTACCTTGAACTTGATATTTAAAAATGATATTATTGTAAATCCAAAAAAGAAGCACTTAATTCAAATAATTTTAATTTATATTTACACTGCAAATAAAATGACTTTCGATGTAATAAAGAACGACGACAATGGCAAGTTTTGCTTGATGCCGCGTGAGAGCGCCAACAGCAGCCAAGATGGTTGCCACTAATAAATTTAAATTTAAAAAAAAAAAAAAATTATAATTATAGTGAATTTTGAAAAGTAAAAAAATAAAATTAAAAAAAAAAAAATTAAGAATTTAAAATATCAAAATATAATAATCTGAAAAATTCCTTATGAACTTAAAATGCTCAAAATTATTTTTTTTTTTTTTTTTAAAGAATTCACAAACTTATTTGGGCTCTAGGGAGGTTTGAAGAAGTAACAATCGATGCAGAAAGTTGGGTCAAAAAGTCAATAGTCCTTTTTTGTTTTTTTTTTTTTTTTTTTTTTTGGACTTTCAGACTTAGACCATATTTATTTAAATTAATTCGTAGCCAATATAAAAATATATAAATTTTATTGCTAAGGACAGAAAGTGAAACGCTTACCCTTGGAATGTGAAGCCAGGTTTCAATCTCATCTCTAAGGGACAGTTTATTGACTCATGTTTTTTTTTTATTTTTTTAAATTTTTAGCTCTGTGTCTATAGATTTTTAAACAATCACAAACAAACATATTATTTACGATAATTGATATCCAGGCATATTTATTTATACCACTTGTTTTAAATAAATTTTCATTGGATTGTCTTGATCCAAATCCACCAAATCCAACCCGTTGGCTTTTAAAGTTATTGATATTAATATTTTAACCTTTCGGCCACGGATGAGGGGGGATCCTTATGTTTATTTTAAATGGAATAATGAAAACTCTCAAAGCCCAGTCCTCTTGAATAGTGTGACAAGTGAGAGAGAGTTTTCTTATCAATACATTTAAATAACAATGTGTTAATTTTTTTAGTCTCTCTGTCATCTTAAGCCAAATAGACTTTTAAACTTATTTACATCAAATAGTATTCAATTGATTTGATTTTTATCGATCTTCCGGGGTTCCGAACCCACATCCCTTGGCTTTTTAAGGTTATCAATGTTGACAAGGTCAGTGTTTTTAACTTATCAGGGTAGGGGCGCGGATGTCATCAGGAGGAAACAAAAAACTATTATATTAATCTTTTTTTTTTATCTCATTATTATCTTGATTTAAAGTCGAGAGAAAAGTGAATGTGAGAGGACCAGATGGCCCGTGGTAGAGCTTGATGAGGGGGGATTGGGTTAGATGTAGTAAAAATACCTCTGGTGATCACGTACCGAACAGATGTAGTTTACCAAACTAAATGATAGATTAAAATTATTTTTTATCTTTCGTCATTTCAGACGTTTAGACATTACCTTTCTTATTGATTTATTAATTTAAAATCTTAGATTATTTTCTAAAGATGTAATCTTTAAAAAGAGTTTCAAGACAGTGTCTGAATAAGAAGTCAGATATTTTTTAATTATTTTTTTTTCTTTGTTGTCATCACTCATTTACATTAAGTATGAATCGGTGAAGTCGTCAAATTTTAAATGCATGTGTAGAAGAAATATATATATATATAGTTAATCGATATTATATTCTGTTCCTTATCTATTATATTATATGTATATACATCTTGAGATTGAAAACCCAAGATAGGCCCTGAATGAATTGCCGGATATGTTTGTGTGAGTTAGAGTGTATGTGTGATGATGAGCAGCAGAATCAATTCACAAGAACGAGAATTGCTTAAAAGAAAAAAAAGGAGAGAGAGAGAGAGAGAGGTCAGCCTAATCGAATCAGTAAGAGGTCAAAGGTGCCCCCTCCCCAAAGTGGGCCCCACCTTAAGACTTCGGCTCATACATACTAAACAGCCCGAGAAGACATACGTACTCAGAGAGATTGCCTTCGAGCGAAAATAAATTCGCCTCTAATGGCCGGTTGGAAAAAAAATGATAATTAATTTATTGACGAGATAAAGCGAAAAGTATGTTTGATATTAGCTAATAAGGAGCTTCTTCAGTTTCAATCAAATAAAGAGAGAAGTGATTCGGACCTTTTTTTTTTGGAAAAGGCTTGAAGGATTTTTCATGTTGAAGCTTCTGAAATGTATTTTATCTGATTAGATTTTTTCGGGATAAAATATCGCCTACATCTGAATAAAGAAAGAATCAATTTATTAAAAGTTTTTTGTTTTGTTTTCCTTTTTTGTTAGCACTTTTATATTCCTCGTTAAATAATTTTAGTGAATTTTTATTATAGTCATAACCTATAAAAAACCTTTTCTTTAGAGTTCGAAGTCTTTAAATGACAAATTTAAAAGTATTAAAAAAAAACATCTAATAATTATTAACTAGCATTCGAAAAAATATGCCTCAGCCGGGGATCGAACCGGGGGCTCTCAGTTTACGCTCGAGCTATAACATTAGGAACAATAGAGTATGTAAGTTTAGTTAGAGTGCTTAGTTTTGCCTTCTGTTCGTGGAGTAAGCAGTATTTTATTATTCTTCTTTCTCAGGAAAAGGATTTTTTTTTTCGCCATCTGAGACCATTTAGACTTCATCTATATTTATTTATATATTC
Organism: Anisolabis maritima; assembly: GCA_010014785.2. Classification (NCBI taxonomy): domain Eukaryota; kingdom Metazoa; phylum Arthropoda; class Insecta; order Dermaptera; family Anisolabididae; genus Anisolabis; species Anisolabis maritima. The sequence goes on from JAAAKE020112461.1 coordinate 28,956, forward strand.
ATCTATAAATATTTATTGAAATCATTTGGTATCCAACATTAATTGGTTAATTATATATAGAGAGCAGCTTACTTCACCAGAAAGTTAGATTTTTATTAATATATGTGTTTTTCACATTTATATTATATTTGAGATAAAAAATTTTCTTTTACTTAAAAGAGGATTTCTTTAAGTTTGTGGTGAGAAAAATGAAAAAATTCACATTATTCCATGTATAATTTAATTTTACCGATTTAGTTTACAAAAATAAAAATAATGTGTAATTAATACCATGTATAAAAAAATTAATATTATTGTAGACCCTGAAGATGATCATCTAGGATTGAAACTGTCATTGTAAAAACAGGAACAGAAAATCTATTAATAATAAACAAAATATTTTCTTAAATATATATGAAAAAAATATATATTAATAAAAATCTAAGTTACCGGCGAAGTAAGCTGCTCTCTATTTCTAAATAAATTCAACTCGTCCTAAATCCTACAGAAAAATAATTAATAGTCCCGAGGAATATTCAAAAGGGAAAGGACACAAAAAAAGGAAATTTGGCCTTGTGGCCCAGGATTATTGACACTATCTAAAAGTAGTGATTTAATGCCTTTTTATCAGAAAAATTAATTTGATATATAGCCGACACTATTTATGTATTGTAAATTACAATATTCATGACGATTACAAAAAAAGAAGAGAGTGAGAGGTATAATCGAATCAATAAGAAGTGCCTCCTCCCCAAAGTGGGCCAAGGCGTGAACATTATTTTAACGGAAGTTCCTGAAGATGGGTGGCGTATAGCTTCTGAAAATTCGACAAGGCAAATAAAATATAGTTGGTAGATACAAGTCTTTCATTTAATAAAAGATAAAGAATTTTTTGTTAAGAAATAGTTACTGGATGCTCTGGAACGAAAATAAGTGATTCACGCCAGATTTTTTAATATAATAATTAATTCCGATATACTAAACTTGTTAAAATTAAACCAGAAGAGCGTGTTTTTTTTTTTTTTTTTTATTATTATTCAATCAATCTTATAATTTTCTAGATGGAATGACGTTAAAACAGAGTGATTAGTAAATGAAAAATGGCGTTTTTTTTTCCAAGTTGATTCTAAAGTCATTTCATTTTTCATTTCGTGTTCTAATTATTATCTTATTTAGAGAAGGAAACGAAAAACATTATTTTAATTACCGTTCATTTATCACTATTTTGATAAGCTCGATGATTTGGGTAAAATAAATAAGAAAGGTTATTTGATCAGTAAAGAGGGTAATACAATATTCTATTTGGAATTCATTTCAATTTGTTTTGTTAAGAAATATCAATCTATTTCATTCGATAGGGAATAATAATAATTTTAAAAGGTTTCAATTGGAAATTGTTTTTTTTTTTTTTTTTTTTCTTGTTTAAACGAAATTTCACTCTTTATTAAATTAGGTCTGAGAGAGAAAAAATTCAATTAAATTCATATAACACAGATTAGAATTTCCATATAGGCGTTTTTCCCATTTAATGTAACTTTAGTATTGAGCATGGCATGGCGGGGGGGGTGAGGTCAGTTGCAGTACGCTGCAATTGTTAGTTCTGCTCCTCTGCTAGGAGCTCAGTACTGAAGTTATATTAAAAAAACTAAAGCCGGAGGAAGAACCCCTATTTTTGGAGGTAGTCGATTAATGAAGTAGTGTATTCGATTCAGATCAGAGCTCCAACTTGAAAATCTAAGGTTGGATGGTCATAAAAAAAAATTTAAAAAAATAGATAGTCTATTCTATATCTATATATCTATTGCAGACTAAGGACCAAATTTATTTTTTTTTTTTGTGAAAGAATATTGTTTTAAGTTATCTGATCAATATTTATATAATTGAAATAAAAATAAATAAATATATAAGAATTTGAAATCGAAATTATAATTAATGGAAATAGTGCCTACCAATTGAAGAAGAGGAGTTTATTATTAGTTAAAAATAAAATCAAAAGATAAAGCAAAATCATGTTTAATGTCGTCACGATTCTCTTCAGGTAAGGATAGAAAAGCGTGAAGTTGCTGGGCGGAGAGTATCCATTTCGTGTATTTTTTGACCTTGGTATATTCCTAACTAACCCTCCAGGTGCTTCCGACAAGATATAAATTTCCCCTTGAGCTGGAGAAGCCACGTGCTCTGGAGTCACGTGGTGGGCGGCATCTTCCAGATTTACATTCAACCTTTGAGCCTTGGAATAAAAAAAAACTCGGGGTCACCGCATCAAAGTCAAGTGTGGGTAACCAACCAGAATAAACATTTTATATATGTGGAAAAATGGTTAGCAAAAATAATTAATCAACTTTGAATATGAAATTTCCAAGAAATTATGTAAAATGGAAATTAATTCAACAAGTGGGGTGAATTTTAGAGAGAAAAAAAAAAAACAACTCTTTCTCGCCAGCTCCAACCATTAGTTTGAATGATGATTTATTTAATCATATCCACAAGTGAATTTGTCGCGCATGGTTTTAGAAATTGATTCAAAGAACTAATTAAAGATCTTTTCGATGGGAGAAAGAAAATTTTGTTTTAATGCAAACGGAGTGTTTATAAGACCGAAGGGATTTATAGGGTCGCGGAGGTCGTAACCGCAAAGGGCAGTCCCTGAGTCATAAAAAATATTTGGTTGGAGGAAAAAAGATTCATGAATAAAGCCGCTCAAAATGTTATTTTGTAAAATTTAATAGTTTTGGCGGATGGCATCTGACTCGGTTTATTCAAAAAAATCCCCCACTGACCATAAGGTACAATAATATGTTTAATTTAAGAATCTACAGGTTTTGTGAAGTTTAATTATAAATTATGCGCAATTTAAAATGTTTGGGTTCACTAAGGTAGGCCCTATAACATCGTATTGCAAAAAGCCATCCCAGTTGGCGATAATCCATTGGATTTGTTAGGAGAATCCAAGCAGATTTTTACAATGTGAGGCTCGATCGGCCTCAAAATGAGTTTACCTTAAGTGTCTCTAACAAATTTAGTGGACATACAGACATCACAAACACAAACCGTAGGAATTTATTAATTTTAAATTTATCCCGATTATTTTTTTTGCCTGTTCAGCATTGGAGGCCATATAGTAATAGACGATACTTTGTATATGTAAAACAATAATCGTTATCATCCATCCATATTTATTTAAATCAATTGGTAGGCAATTGAATTAAAATAAATTTTGTCGCCTAGAGCGCGAAGCGAACCACTCTCCCCTAGATAATGGTTCCTAACTGTCGGTCCCAAGAAGGTCAGAAATTTTTACCTGTCCAACTAGTCCGCAGAAAAATAACACTATTAAAAAAATGTAATTTAAATTAAGTTTTTAACACCAATGTGGTTTATTACTAATTTATTTTCTAAACGCTTCAAATTTTTATATTTCTTATTTTTATAAATTTATATTATTATAAAGAATATTTTATTATTATTTATTTATTATTATGATTGTACTTGTTCAATGTAAAAGTTTATTTATTGTGAGAAATTTTTTTTATTTTTTACAATATAGGTCCGCGAAAAAATGTTACGACGTTTGGCGGTTCGTCGTATGAAAAAAGTTGGGAACCGCTACTTCTATTGAGGGGGAGGGGCATAATCCCAATTTTATTTTTATTTTTTTCAGATACAATCAAAATTTATTTTTATTTAAAGATTTAAAAAAAAAATTCTACAAATTTTAAAAACAATGAAAAAAAATTGCTATAAAATAGTAAAAAAAAATTAGTAATAAAAGTTTCTATCTTCACATGAAAATTTTTGTAACCCTCACACTTTTGTGAATAAACTCTCTTTCTAGCGGTATAATGATTTCCGTTCAATCTTAATATAATATCCTAGTTATATAAAAGTATAATAGAAATGACTCAGTACCGACCGACATGGATTTCTGGAATTGGATGGATGGAAAAACATGGATTTTTATGTCGCATCAGAAAAATGCATATAATCAGGGGTGTCAATTTTTTTTAGAGTGAAAAGGGCAAAGGAATTGATATGACAAAAATTATATTAAAGAGAGATTTATATTTCGGGTATTGAGAAAAAAAATTTTATAAGGAGGGGAAGATCCGCCAGTGAATAGATGTCCTTTAAATGTGTTCATTATTTATAGACAAAGAAAAAAAATAGATAATTTCTTTGAAACAAATAAATAAATACTGGCAGACTTTTTCAATAAAGAAAATATATTGATTAAAAGAATTTATGGGTTTTATTTAATTTCAACGGGGCCTAACAAAACAATACGAGTTAAATACAAATACGAGCGTGAAGGGTATCTAATACGATGATAAGAGAATGTCCGGGATAGCCATTGACGTGGAAAGACAAAAATTGTACTAAATTGGCTATTATTAACTAAATTAAATATTTATTGTTTTTTCTTTGAACAAAAAAAAAAAAAAAAAAAAAAAAAAGCGTGTTGATTTTGTAATTCGTAAAAATAAAGTGTGAATGGTTACATTAAGAGATTAGCAACATCCTGATCGTTTGTAACTTTTCAAGAATAATAACCTTCAAAGGTTAATGACGTTTTCATACAAAGCCAAGGCCTTTTGTCTATTTTCAACTAAAGAAAACATGACATTATTGACTTAGGTAATGAAGGCCCTTAGGAAATTTGAAGGGGAGAAAGAACATGATAATTCCATTTGTGATCAAAAAAATAAATAAATAGGGAAATAGTGAAAATAGATATTTCTATATCCGGGTTTTTTATTTTTTCGATTTCTCTTTCCTAGTTTTAGTTAGTAAAAGGAATATAACAAAACCGATGAGGGTATGTGATAACTGACCTTCTCCTCACATATATACTTATTTAGATATAAGCATATATATTATTTACATAAATAACTACATTTTTGCCAACTCAATAATGGATTTTCGATTAAATACTCCAGAACGGACCATGCATGCGCAGGTGTTAGGAATTAACATGTGACCAGGTGTGGTTCAGTTTAGAAAAATCCCTTAATGAGCTGGTTGGTTATGTGGATCACCAAAGCAAAATTGTACTAATTTATAGAAGGCGAAGAAAGGATAGTGCAGATAGGAGAAAAACAATTATATTTTTGCTTGACTTTTCGGCCGCAATTCATGCCTTTCTTCAAGACCAAAAATTGTTAAAATTTTTAGAAAGGGTGTGACTTGAGTCCGAATCGTCGACCAAAAATATAATAGTTTTATTTTTCTCCTGGCTGCACTACAATCCATCATTGTTCCAAAAGCGACGTTTGTCCGCAATACAAGGGAATCATCATCCCAACATCCCTGTCTCGCGACTAGTAAAACTAGTCAATTCCAGTCTTCCTTTATCCCCATGACCACCCGTGATTGAATCAACTTCCTGCTTCCCTAAAACGTACAATCTTCAATCTTTTAAATCCAATCTCCACAAGTACCTTTCAAAGTCCCCACTCTCTTACTCCAGCTCTTCCTGGATGCATGTGACGACGGGTCATTTAGATCCTTTGGATCTTATGCTTCCATCCAAAAAAAAAGTGTCCTTTGTTCGCCTTCTACACTGAATATAGCCCTAGCTTATCTCTATATACCCCATTGAATATCAACTTTTGGTACATATCAGTTACAGAAAATGACAATTTCGCTGACAGACAAAAACCGATGTTTGATGTTACAAATACCAAATGAGGAAATAATTTAAATCTCCAAAGTTTTGTTGTTTTCTTTTACTCACCAATAATTGAAGTGAAATGAAGATGGGAGGAGAAAGATGTCAGCTTTACTCACCTGAAACAAATATATAAAATTACATTTAAAATTAATCAAACAAATAAGAGTAGAATAGAATAAAATATATCTATTAAATTAATAATAAAAAAACTGAGCTACAAAAATTTATTTAAATTATATTGAGTATCAATGCCAAAATAAGGTGGGAATCGATGACCTTAGACTTAAAAGAATATATAAATAAATTTATTTATAAGCTGCTTTAAGGAACAAGTCCTCGGTGGCTTGGTACAATTAAACACAAATACAAAACAAATAAAAAACTAGAAACAGAAATGGATGCTCATAACAAATGTTCATACATTTCCATCTAAAGAACAAGATATGTGGGCTGCCTTTTATATTTCGGGATTGCGCTAAACTAGTGCTACTGACGCTTCAATCGTAAAGTTGGACATTTTTGATGGTATACTCAGAACGTATTGACTTACAAGCGCTATTTGTGTAGTTTACAATAACTTGAAATCATCTCGGCTAAAAATGGAATTAAATCGTGAACATTTTCGAGCCAAAATCGATTGTTGTTCCGGAAAATATTGATGCTGTGCGTGAACTGATACTGCAAGATCGTCATGTGACTTATCGTGAGATTGAGATATCCTTGGGCATTAGTGGGATCAGCATACATTCAATATTGCATGAACATTTGGCTGTAAAAAAGATTTGTTTTTGATCTCAAATCTATAAAATATATAAAAGGCAACCCTTGTATAATTAAACATTGAGTGCATTAATATGTGACAGGAGTAAACGACTTATAAGTCTTCACGAAATTCACCTCAAGCTGACAAGTTGATAACGACTCGTTTGAGTATTAAATAAAATTTTCACAGAACTCTAGTACTTTGGAGCTTGACAAAATTTATTATTATTATATAGGTCCAATATCGAAATATCAAAACGTGATCGAGTCTAAAGATGCCCGTAAAAAGCGGAGGAGTGGAAAATTTTTTGGAATTCCCAGCCACTCAATTTTAAGAAAACTATTGAATGTGTAGGCACCCCCTAACAAATATCTAAACTACAGTCCTACTGAATATTTTGAAAAATAAACTTTAAAATATTAGAAAAGTAATAGTTTTTTTAAGGATTTAAGTGAGAGTATGTTTCGTAACAGTTAGTTGTTTGGAATGAAAAGTAAATTAAAAAAATTTTAATATTCTTAGTATTTTTTTAGTTGTTTTAGAAAAAAATCATTTGAAGTCTCAATAGGATAAATAAATATTCCTTGTCTGAATAATCAATATAATCAATTTATAATAATTTTTTTTTTAATCGAAACTTGAGAATGTCTTTATCCATTTTTTCTTGCTATTTAATCAGGGTTAGAGCCTCAAAAGAAGCATCCACACTGTTCATAATATTCTCTCCACGTGTCATTAAGATCGATTAGGATTTTTCAATCGGCTATTCAAAGGCGGAGATCTTAAAAGAGTTTCCATATATAGAAAATGCTTTAGGGGATAAAAAAAAAAAGAAAAATGATAAGTGCATATTCATTGGGCCATAGAGAGTGAGAGAGAGAGAACCTACACCGAGATTGAAATACAATTTTTAATGATTATCATTTGACTTATGTAAATAAGATGCTGTCGGCTTAAAAATTTGCATTGAATTTATGGAACCACAAAAGCTTGCTATCTGGTTTGTGAAATTTTTATTTTTTTCACACAAAAACCATTTAAAATATATTACATGTCTATTTTTTTACTGATATAACTTAGCAATCGGAATATATAATTAGAATTAGAACAGGTGGATTATGTATGTTAGTGTCCTTAAGGTAAAAACAGACATTCTATTAATAAATTTTATTGATGTCGTAAATTAAAATTTTTTTAAAATAAAACTGTAAAATAATCGTGCTTGTTTAATAAATCAATATTTACTGAAATTGGATTATTTTATTAATTATTTACAGAGGGTATTATGGAAAAATAAAGTAGTGAAATGCCATCATCATTCGGTTTTGAATTTCTGGTTTAAACCCAATGGAGTGACAACTTTAAAAAGTTCGTTATG
>JAAAKE020112462.1:0-16538 GCA_010014785.2 Anisolabis maritima
AAAACAAAATACAATACAAATAATACATATGTAGAAAAATAAAGTATAAAAAAGATAAAATATTAAAACAAAAATAAAATAAAAATTATAAAGAAAATTACATATGAATACATGATAAAATATAATAAGAGGGCAAGCACTATTGTGTCAAGTTATTTTTGTGAAGTCCTTAAAAATATTTGCAAAAAATAATTTTTGATTTCGAAAAATGAAACACTTGGAAAGTTTTCTTTATAATATATAGACCTTAGAGTATTGTTTTATATACATCAATTTAATTCACTTTTATGTATACTATCAAGGAAAAATAAATGAATGCCTCCAAAAGATTAGTACTAATCCATAAAAATCAATGAATATGAACTAAAATAAATAATACCAAATATTTCTTTTGCAATCCAGCTTTTTAAATTCTATGAAAGATTTACGTCACATCTCCTTTGCCATTTATACGCAATGTCCTGCATGTCATTGAAAAACCATCAATATTATTTAAATAATGCTTATAATTTAGTAAAATGCAGTATATTTAAATATTAGTTTTTAACATGTTAATTTTCTTGTGCAAATGCAAAAAATTGCTCTAGGTTCAATGACCAAGATTTCAAAATGGGTGAAATAATAATTCCATTATCATATTCTTCGATCTCTTAATAAGGTTTGGTAATAAACAAGATCAAAAACGTAACAACGTACGAGGCCGAAACTTTAAATATATATATATATATAAACTTTATACCTTCATCGCTTTTAATTAAAACCAACGGGAACTAGTACTTTGCTGATGTACTTTTATTAGTTTGTTTATTTTCAATTTTCTCAAAATTCCCCCTAACGATTTTGATTAAAATTCATGAAACAATTACTTATTATTTGGAAATGAATTAACCCTTATCCCCTCAAAATTGTTTGGGGCCCACTCTTGTATGTTTTGGTTTGTTTTATTATTTTCTCTTAAACTACTCAAACGATATTGATTAAATTAAATTACATTGTTCTATTAAGATATGTATTAGACAACGGCTATAGCTTTCCTTACCTTACTTTATAAAAACATTATTAAAAAAAAAAAAAGTAATAATTTTTCTTTTTAATGAAAAAAAAAAAAAAAAGGAAAGGAAAAAAAATTAAATAAATTATAATAAATTTTGGAAAATATTCCTTGTCAAATTTTATTATCCTATCTTGTAAACTCGATACTTCTCAGATGAATTATAAATTATATTTATAGTCAGTCAAATTATTACAAATTTTATTTATTAATATTCAAAAGAATTTCTATTAACTAATAATTCCTTTAATTTTTTATTATATATAGAAAATATTAATAATTTTTCTTATATCATCTTTTTCTTGTTTTTTTCCAGAAACGAAAAATGGTTGGCGATTCGACATCCACGCAGGTGTTGCGAGATCTCGAAATTTCATTAAGAACAAACCACATAGAGTAAGTTTATTTATGTATTATATTTATCTTTACAAATATATATATATAAATAATCTCTACATATTCCAACAATAAATAAATACTATTTTATAAACATATCTTATCAGAAATTTATATTTATAATGTTTTACTAAAGATCACTCCTCATGGGGGGTGATTTTCTTAATGGAGGCATCAATGCGCTGTTTTACTCCGAAGCCCTATATATTATTAAGATTACTAACTTTATGGCGTAATGAAGTTTTTTCAGCCAAATTATTTATTAGCATTGACTAGCAGACTGTGACCGAAAAAATATTTTAAATTTTTATCAGATTTTGGATGAATACAAAATTTGAAAAATATTTTTGAATTACTTGAAACTCGTACATTTTTTCTAGTTAGCAAATTTGTACTGACCTTTTTCTCAATGGTATTAGTTCTAGTCCTGTTGGCATTGAACTTGAACACATTTCTGGATTCGTCCCATTTTTAAGTTTTTTCCTCTTGGCTCAGAGCAAATTTAATGCTTTATAAAATTTTAAATTATTTCTCCTAAAAAATAATCTTTTTTACTCTCTTTTAGGTATATATAAAATATATAGTAGTACTTAAAGTTTTATGATCGCAAAAAATCGATGTGAAGATTTCAACACAAATTCATGTTAAAGATTACTTAATCCAAAAAAAGGGTCCCCCAAAATGGTATGGTCTGTCTCTATGTGAATCTGTGAACAAAAGATCTCAAAAACAAAAATCTCTCGAAGCATATTTGATATTTAAACTTCCTATTCCAAGGGCACTCAATTTAAATATTCTCAATAACATTGGTCAAGTACTTTACTAATGTTCTTTTTTATTTATAGATGGGTTCGCGAGTTTCTTGATGAAGAAAACCAAGGATTGGACCATCTAGTAGATTACCTCAACTTCAGGCTAATGATGATGCGCCATGAGCAACGCGACTCGGAAGCTAAATACTCCGATGAGAAACTATCAAATGGAGGAACTACCAGTGGATGCACCTCCGGAACAATAGGAAGAGATGGAAGAGGCACTGGCAGCCACATTCTAAGACCTGTTATGGAGATGTTCGATAGTCCGAGTGTCAAACGCCGAACACGACACGTTACAAGGCTCAATATGGGCGAAGCCAAGGATGATATCCATGTGTGCATAATGTGTCTAAGAGCCATAATGAACAACAAGGTAACAAATAAGTTTTAATTTTTAATTAGAAAATCTTTCTTTTCTCCAATCTTTCCATCTCCCTTTCATCCTTTTAGGGACATTTTGAAAAAAATCTTTACTTTAACATTTGTTAATAAAATTATATTATTCTCCAGGTATTACATCCAACTTACAACTCGTATATAATAGGCTAGGTCAGTCAGGGGCGACAAATTGATGGACCTTCTCGTCGGGCCAAACTCTGGCTATGCATAATTACATATAACAATAGTAGAAATTTTATATTCAGTGGAATTACATTGTATGAGGATCCTTAAAAAATATTTTCATAAATTTATAAGATGAAAGAAGAAAAATGTCGCTGTCATTTTAATGAGAAGGTAGCCTTTGGATGTTCAATAAAAAGTCAAAATTGAGACGATTCGAACAAGTTTTACAAGTTCATCTTCATTCCATTTTGATCCCAAAGGTGGTCATCTTGTGTTTGAAATACATATAACAATGTATACGTATAAGAGCGACAATGTTGTTAATTTATAGTGCAGTCTCATTGGTGGGTGTGGAGTGATATATTTCTCTCCTTTTCATGATGTTCACCTTGTTCGAAAGTTTTTATTGACCATCCATAGACTGCCCTATTGGTGAACCTGCCTTCTCATCTATTTAAATTTATAAGAAATATTAGGACCTATTGCAATCTTTTTCATCTTGTTTGGGATTCCCTGAACTGTCTCGATTTTTTTTTTGTTCTCTCCAATCAGAGAGACTATTTTTCTTTTCTTTTCTAGACGGGCTTAAATCAGAGTCTGGATGAATGCAAATCCTCTCTCCCCTCTCCTTCCCTCTACCTGACCAGCCCTTTACAGTATATACCGGTATATATTATATCCTCATACTATATATTACTCCTAATTAATTTCAAATCTTATTACATGAAAATTAAATACTAATAATAATCATTTCCCCCCCCCCCCCCTGCCGCGCCCGAATGATTATTCTTCATTGTCATATTTGTGGCTTGTAAAATTTAATCCTAAAATTTCGATTGGAATGGAAGTCACTTTACCCCTACAATTTTATTAAAATTTAATTATTAAATTTTTTCTATACCAAAATTGAAATACCCAAAAGTCAGTTTACTCATACAATTTTACTATAATGTTTCAATATCCCGGTTTTCTATTTGCTATTTTAAATTCTTAAATAATATTGATAATTTAGATCTAGATGACTGTAGTCATGCATCAGAGATGTCCATAACTCAATTTATTGGTCTGATGAAAATCCTCATGAGGTATTAAGCCAAAAATTAAAGGTTAAATTAATTAAATCTGGAGTGGCATTTGGTATTGTGGTCTCATAGGACCATATTTTTTTGAAAACTGTTACTTATGATCAGAACTATCTGAATATCCTAAGTTATTTCCGAATTATAGAATAATCCATTATTTGAGGGCAATGTGATAATTTGGCAGCAGAATGGTGCACCACACATTATGAAAATGTTGTGCAAGTGTTCTTGGATGCAACTTATGTTGAATGAATTGGTCGTTGAGAAACGTGGGGAGACATGTGATATAACCTCCATTTTTTATGTAGGGTATTATAAAAAACAGACCAAAAAAATATATATTAATAAAAGTTGTTAATTTAGAATGGTGTTAAATATAATAATAATAACAAAGAATTATTCCGAGGCATTTGTAGTTCTGTTATGGGCAGATATAAAGCTTGCATCGAACACAAGGGCTATTATTTTGAGAATTATCCGTAATTTTATTCATATTTTTATAACAATTATAATAATATATTATAACAATGTTTTTTCACATATTTGATGTTTGTTATTTTAAATGCAAATCGACAAACTGACTTTTGGACCTGTATATATTACTCTCTAGGCCCTATCCGTAAATTTTATAATTAAGTAATAATAATTTTTTGTTTTAGTATGGTTTCAACATGGTAATACAACATCGTGAGGCTATCAATTGCATCGCTTTAAGTTTAATGCATAAAAGTCTTCGAACAAAAGCTCTTGTCCTTGAGCTTCTAGCAGCCATCTGTCTTGTCAAAGGTGGACATGAAATAATCCTCTCAGCTTTTGATAATTTAAAAGAAATGTGTCAAGAGAGAAGACGATTTGAAACTCTAATGGATTATTTCATCAATTATGACGTCTTCCACATTGAGTTTATGGTAAAGAAATTTATTATACTTTAGAATTAGTGCCTGAAAACCTCCCCCCCCTTTTTTTTTGTATATTTTGCTATACCTCCAAATTATTATAAATGCAAGTCATTTCTAATTCCAATTTTTCTTTATATGTGGAAAAATTTTATCATAAATTTTTTTCTTTTTATAGGTAGCCTGCATGCAATTTGTAAATATCGTAGTACATTCAGTAGAAGATATGAATTTCCGAGTTCATTTACAATTTGAATTCACCAAACTTGGTTTGGACAATTATTTAGATAAAATACGACATACAGAAAGTGAAGAACTTCAAGTACAAATATCCGCTTATTTGGATAATGTTTTTGATGTCGCAGCGTTAATGGAAGATTCAGAGACAAAAACCGCCGCTTTAGAAAAAGTAGCTGAGCTTGAAGATGAATTAGGCAATCTGGTAGATCGTCTTGCCGAAATGGAACGTGAATCTCTTGCAAAAGTCGCCGAACTTGAAACTGAATTATTTGCTGTGCGAGCAGAACGCGATGAACTTCTTGATCTAAGACGACGGGTGGATGAAGAAGTCGATACGTTACGTCGGGCGGCTGCAAAACAACAACAAGAATCTCGTAACCGTCAATCTATGTTAGAATCAAAGATCGTCGAATTGGAGACTTTAACGCGCACATTACCCCGAAGTACGGGTACTTCTTTAAGTGGTGATCTCGAAACCGTTTCAGTAGCTACACCCCCACCACCTCCTCCCCCGATGCCTGATTCGGGTACACCTCCTCCTCCACCTCCACCACCACCTGGACCACTAATTGCGCCTGTGGCTCCGATGGTACCACCTCCACCTCCACCTCCTGGTTTGATGCAAGCTCCTCAGGGCGCCATGACCATCAAGCGAAAAGTACAAACAAAATACAAACTTCCCACACTGAATTGGATTGCGCTGAAACCGCATCAAGTACGTGGAACTATTTTTAACGAACTTGATGATGATCGTCTCCATCAAGTGATTGATTTCTGTGATTTTGAAGAAAAATTTAAATTAGGTGTAGCTATGCTAAATGGCAATAGTGAAATTGATGGACTTAGTAATTTTCCAAGTAAAAGGTTTAAAAAGCCAGAAAATATTTCTTTACTTGAACATACACGGCTTCGCAATATTGGTAAGATAATAAAATTTTGTATTTATTCTATATTTCATCACTAATATTTTATCTAAATATTCTTACAGCAATCTCAAGACGTAAAATGGATATGCCTGTTGAGAAAGTGATTGCTGCCGTAAATGCACTCGATCTGAAACAATTCTCGCTAGAACATGTAGAAATACTTCAAAGGATGGTGCCTTCGGAACAAGAGGTAGTTTTCTTCATAATAATAACTTATCTATATAATTTTATATTTATTTTAATGTTTTTTTTTTTTTTTTTTTTTTATAAAAGACGAAGGCCTATAAAGAGTATGTAGCGAGTAAGAAAAATGTTAATGCACTCACAGATGAGGATAAATTTTTGTTGGCACTTTGTAAGTCAGAGCGTCTTACTGCTAAACTAGCCATCATGAATTATATTGGAAATTTTTATGATAACATCCATTTAATAACTCCTGTAAGTAAATTATTTATTCCTTCCTTCAATAATAAATAGAAAATATTTATTATTATTTATTATTATTATTATTTTGGCGCTAAGAAACTCGTGTGCTCATCATCTTCAAAACAACCTTCCTTCTCCAAACATCCCATTTTTAAGCTAGTAGCTTCCAATCTCACCACCCCATCTTTCTTGACATTATCTACCCATTTCGTTCCCAGGTCTTCCTCCTACTGGTTTCCCAACTAATGTCCTAAATGATGTTCGTTCTTCTCCCATCCGACTTACATATTCGACCCATCTTAATCTTCTAATCTAATTCTTTATTTTAGATTTTTAAAATTTAAAAAACACTTTTTTATTCAACTTAATTCACTTATACAACCGTCTATTAAAAAGCAAAAAAATATTCAAGCTATCTATATAGTAATCGTATATATTGTATTAAAATATTATTTGAAAAATATTATTGACCAAAAGTGACAGCAATTTATTTGAAATGGTGTTGATTTTCAAATAGTCCACTATAAGACTATGAGGATCCATTCACTATTCTTCAGATAACAATATTAAGTAAGATGATATTTGTGTTTGGGTAAAATTCGCACTCCATGGAAAAGTATTATTTTTTAAATTCAAAAAATAAAATTTTTAAAATTATTTTATAATTATTCTCATTTAATTTATTTCTATTTTAGCTTTAAGTTAAAAAGTATGCGAATTAATATTTTTTCTGATATAAAGAGAAGTTATGTCCTAAAAGGCCTCGCGATCAAACGTTTTAATTTTCATTATTTTTATTTTTAAATAATATAATATATACATCCAATTTATTTATGAATTTACTACATATCTATAATACCAGAGGCTACGGGCCCCTAACCTAACTGTATTCATGTTTATATTTTTTTCATTTGATACAATATATATATATATATATATATAGATCAAAACAAAATAATCATTTTCTGTGATCAATATATTCTCGAATATAATTTAGTAAATTAATTAAATATTATTATGTATTTATCATATCTATATTTTTATTTATATTTAAATTTTGATTTTAATTTCCTTTTCTAGCAAATCCATGCAACAATTACTGCAAGCAGTTCAGTAAAAAGTTCTAAGAAACTTCGACGAGTTCTTGAGCTCATTCTGGCATTTGGCAATTACATGAACTCAGCAAAACGAGGCCCTGCCTACGGTTTTAAATTACAATCTCTTGATTCTCTTGTGGATACAAAATCAACAGATAAAAGACTATCTTTGCTGCATTATATTGCTGAAACAATAAGACATAAATTTCTAGAACTTGCCAATTTTGATACGGAACTTATGTATATTGACAAAGCCGCGACAGGTATGATTATATTTATTCTAGGAATATTTACATTTATTTATCAATATAATAAAATAAATGTGAGATATTTATTCTTTGGATATTTTTATTTATTTATGACAAGCATATTCAAAGTACTAAATGCTAACTAAAAAAAAGGCTCCATCCCTTTGGTGAGAGGTTAGAACTATTGAGATTGTTAATATTCATAGTTTTGAAAGCCATGCGGGTTCGGATTGCAGACAGTCCGATGAAAAATTCATTTAAACCATTTGGATAACAATTGATATAAATAAATATGCCTGGATAACAAGTATCGGATATAATCTAAGTGTGTTTGTTTAAAGTCTATATGGCCTCAGATCCCGAAAAAACTTAAAAAAAAAACCATAAAAAAAGAATTAAAGTGAATAATAAATTAAACTATTTGTTTTAAGGAATATATTCTGGCCTTTTGTTTATACACTTATGTGCCAATTAGTATAACTAGGATGGTGTGCAAAATTTTAGAGAGGTTGATAGACTCGCGTGACCGTTCATATCTGGAGAGGAAAAAATGGTTCTATCATAAGCAATATGGATTTTTAGAACAGGTTATTCGGGTTTTTCTCAATTAGTTGCTTTTGTTCAGGATTTGCAAGAGGCTTTAGATAAAAATCGAAGTTAGTTGCTGTTTTTTTGGACTTTGCAAAAGCTTTTTTTATAAAGTCAAGTTATTTGTTAATGACTACACATTTCTATTTCTTTTTATTTTTGAATTTGTTTATTGTTCGCGTTTTGTGTTATGTAATTTGTATTTGTGTTTGATCGGCACTGAGGACTTGTTCCTTAAGCAAGTCGTATTTATATTATAATTTAATTTGCTGTACATACGTATAATTTTTAACCTAATATAGAATGAACATTGAGAGCTAAACTTAGTCTTCTCAGGTCCTACACGGTTCTCTTTTTGTTTAAAAAGATTCATTCTCCCCATCCAAATTTTATTTCTGGCTCGATTTCCATTAAGGGAATCGAGGAGTAATAGTAGTAAACTCTTTATTTTCACTATTTCATTTTTCCCTCCCATTTGTTCCTTTTTACATTAAAACTATAAAATTTGCTATTCTTATTTTTATCGCATAATTTTCTTTAAGGAAGGAAGGAAAATACGACTTATATTTAAAGATTGTCTAAAATTTGATATTTAAAATGTTTTACTCAAATTTATTATATATATACACCCGGTTATAGGAAAATAAAAAAAATTAACTTTAAAACTGTTGATCATGTCATTATATTATATTATATTATAAATTTTTATTTTAAATTTTTCTTTCAGTTTCTCTCGATAATATGAATGCAGACGTCACAGAATTAGAAAAGGGAATGGAACTTGTAAGAAAAGAAGCCGAACTTAGAGGCAAAGAACGACATAATCTTGTATTACGAGATTTTCTTGGCAATGCCGAAGATAAACTGCGACGATTACGGCAAGATATGCGGGCAGCTCAAGATGCCTTCCGCGAATGTGTCGAATTCTTCGGAGAAACTCCTCGGACCACTGATGCTAATACATTTTTCTCACTTCTTGTACGCTTTACAAGAGCTTTTAAGGTACAATATCTAAAAAAAATTGTTAAAATTAAATATTTTGGCAATGGCAATAGTGTTGAGACAGTCCAGTAGTCCATTTATACTTTTCACTAAAATTTTTAATTTAATGACGACATTTCGGAGAAAGTTAGAAAACAAAATAATTAGGTTTGTTGAATTTTTCAACACTGAAACTGTCAAACGCATGGATAGAGCGTACAAAACTTAATTACCATGCGTCTGTTGGAGCTTTAAATGACATTTGAACACTGATTCATCTGCATATGCCACTCGGTATTTTTCTAGAAATCATTATTTGATAATAAAATTATATATAATTAAAATATTATATTCATAAGAAGTCATAGGAATTTTATTTGCTGATGCAACGTATTACAGAATCATCTTATCTTTACTAAAATAAATCTAAAAAGAAAGAAAATAAAGAATAATTGCTTCATACTCTTGGAATTTTCTTTCTTTAATGCTATATAATTGATACTTAAAGCAATATGTCTTATATTAGTTTTGAAATTTGAAATTGCTTTTCTTAAATAATTCTATTTTTATTTTCTTTCTATGATTAAGATGAGATGATTGTTTTGACTGGCCATCTTCTTTTTGCATATTTATAATATCTGCAAAAATCAAATTTCCTTTGAAATATAGTTTTCAATAAATCCTCCGATTATTAAAGACTGAATAAAAAGGGCTGAAATGATTTACCTCAAATTCATGAGTATTTTTGATTGGTGATACAAACATAGGTAATTTTGATTCACTTTTTTTAATTTTCAAATGAGTGAATTAATTATCTCACCTTCCTTAAGGCCTAATACACACTATGATACAAAATCGATGAACTTTATCGCGAAACTTAAATAGCGAATAGCGACTGCCCCTCTAAAATGCAAGTTTGGGGACAAGTTCCAGAACACTTGACTCCCGTTAAAAATAATTAACTGCATACTCTATTTTTCAAATTCACCTTGCGTCACTCATTATACAATTCTTAATAATTTTTATTATTATCAAATGAAATTGTAGGTACGCTATAAAGTATATTTACCTCGACGTTGAGTATAAAGTATATTTACCTCGATGTTGAGGAACTGGACAGATACAATCAGTCAACTTTGTCTTTTAGCTTAACTAAGAAATAAAAAAAATTTAATTCGACATTACTTTGGTTATTTTAGCAAGTGGATCAAGAAAACGAACAACGACGACGACTTGAATTAGCCGCCCTTGAAAAACCAAACGATGATGTAGCAAAACGCAACAAACTCAATCAGAAAAAGCAGCAGGTAGGCGAGAACTTTTTTGGCGGCGGTGATCCAACTTCAGGCTTTTTTCATCTGATGCTTACTGGCGCTTCTTCCAATACCTCAAATTATTTGTCTCATTCCACTGCCGTTATTAAAACTTAGTTATTATTACTCTCTAAACACCGCTTCTTTATTTTTTTTGATCATCCGCTTTCAGCTTCACGTATATTTGTTAAATACAGTATATTATTAGCTTTTATTTTAATTCTTTTTACTATGTATGTTATCGACCACATTTGTGTTCGGCTTTGATATTTCAAAATTTACTTAAATTATATGCATGTTCAATGTTTTTTGGTAATGATTCACTTTGCATGAATCTTCATTACCAATTTTTTTTTGAACAGCTCTTGACTTTACTTTATTTAACGTGCTTGTGATTTGTTATTAATCAATTTATTTATTATCTTTTGTTCAATTATTTATTTATTTATTTTTTAATCAGCTATTTGAAAATAATATTTTCGGGGATTATTATTTTTTATAATAATATTAGATTGATTTTTTGTATTATTCTTATTTTACTTAATTTTTTTTTTTATTTTTTTTTTTTTGGCAAAAAGTTATACTGAAAATTATTTTTTGTTTTCGAGTGGGTTGAATACAGTTCGGCCAACACCCCGTTGTTAAAAGATCTTCTTAAGCGCGGAAAATCCTGACCGTAAGTTTCCTTATTGATTATTTTACGAGATTTTTGTACAGATTTTATTTTATTTATTATTTATTTATTTTTCAAATTTCGCGCACGCACTGTACATATGTAACATAATCACAGCACTGATTGATTATTCATTTATTGTTTGTTTTAATAAATGCCTCCTAAATTTTGTCATTGAAGTTATTTTATTCTTTTTGTTCGCATGTTTTGATAAATCTAAATTTAAAAAATCTCAGAAAAGACAAATGATTTATTCAAAATTTATTTGATTAAAGCATGCTGCGGATAATTTCGAGGTAAGAATTGAATTTCATAATAATTTACTAAAAATCTAATAAAACAAACCACTAAAATAAATTACTAATATTTTTTACCTGCTCTTTTGCTTTAAACTTTTAAAAAAATAATCTTATGTAATTTATTAAAAATATTCCGCCAAAATTTCCTAATTAAATTTGTAAAAATTAAAAATTTCTCCAATATAATATTTTCATTTAAAATTTTCTTGAAAACCATTAAATATACAATACATAATCCATCCAGAATGTGCCCTCTGACAGTAATAGCTTACAAGCGAAAAAAAAACTAAAAGGTCTGTAAAAAAAGTTGGCCGAGCGTGGCTTCTGCTAGGTAACTCTTTAGACTCAAGCGTCAATCAAATTTTCATACCTTATTATAAGGATTTTTGCGAATATCTGAGAGTCCATTGTTGAGCGTTTTTTCTATATATTTATATATTTTTTTGACACTTTGCTTTCCTATTTTGACAAAACTTGATATCTAAATTCAAGGAGGAAAAAGGTGGATGAGATGTCTTAAAGTAGATAGAAGAATAGAAAATATATTTTATTTTCGTGTGTCGAAGTTTCGGGGACTATTATTTTAACGAACTTGTCCTGAAGATGGGTTAAGAGCTCCCGAAATTTCGACACAGACAAAAACAGTCGTTCATTTCAATTTCACTATCCATATTCTACCTCTTTCCTTATTCCCAGGATTCTCCTTGTTATAATGCCATTGACAAATCATGGGGGCGCAAGAAAAAATATTTAAGGATAAAAGGACGCCATGAATTTCAAAGTTTGAGAACCTCTGTTAAAAACAATTAATAAATTATATAGTATTAATAACAAAATTAGATTTTGATTATCTAAACTGTGTATATCTATTCTATATTGTTCTTTGTGATGTTTTCGGGGGATTTGCCCATTACAATTCTCCTCTTTAATTTTTCTTTTTCATATTTTAAAATAAAACCTAGGATTTTCTAAATCTTTTCTATTGCACTGAGATTTTTGATCACATCACACATTTCCGGTGTGTTTTAGGTGTTAAACGCACTCGCACTTATCTTAATCTCCCTATAACCATTAAATTAATTTATTAGATCACCAAAGTAATAAGATTAATAAATTTTATAACTTATTATTATGTTATTAGCCATTTGGTTATAGTTCTAAACCATCCCCAGGACAATATGAACTGCATTGGATTTATATTATGATATATAATTTAATACTATATTTTTGTGATTGATCCCATAAATGTGCACAAAATATTCAAAAATATTTCATTTTAAAGATCGCTGGGGAAAAAATATTGTAAAAAATCTTTTGGGAAAAATATAGATTTCTAAAGGGACTATAGGTTCAAAAAATTTAAAAATTGTATGGTTTTCAAGAATTTTTTAATATCTCTTATTTAATATAAGAAATAAATTTCTAATTAAGCGTTTTTACCAGGATGCCGTCATTAATGAGCTCAAGAGCAAGACGCGTCTGGTACAGGAGAAGAAACTTCTTCAGCAAGACGAGGTGTACAACGGCGCCTTAGAAGATATTCTTCTTGGGTTGAAAAGTGAACCGTATAGACGAGCAGATGCTGTTCGCAGATCCCAGCGACGACGAATCGATAGCAATCGCCTTTCCAGAACGATGGATGAATTAGAATTTTAATTTTTGTTACTTAAAAAGAAGAAAAAAAATCAAAAAAATATTTTATTTCTCTTATATATCTCATAACAAGGTATAAGAATGGAAAACTTCCTAAATGAATCTCTTTCAAGGAAATTTTTTATTTTTAAGTATTATTATTATCATTCCTGCTTGTATAGTTCTGAATCCAGATGTCTATCAGATATTCACTGCCAAATTGTTTGCCTCTAGAAGCAGTCTTGTTAACAAAAAAGAGATTATTTTTTTAAATTTGTGATAATGAATTCTATTAGAATTCCGCTTATAAGCATAGCTACTTTTATAAAAGTGATGTAAATATGTAAAAATTATTTTAATAAAATCCTAAATTTTTAGGATGAAAATAAAAAAAAAGAAATTGTATTTATCTGTAAAGTTTGATAAAGAGATTTTTTATACATATATTATATTGTTCTAATATATTTATATATTATATATATTATAAACAACCAAATTGATTTAATATTATTTTATTTAAAAACTTATTACATTCACAATTAATTAAGAAGACTTAGAATATTTTATTTTGGCAAATTTGAAAAAATAAAATCCATTCCTCATTTAAAAAGGGACCATTTCTAAAATATATTCCTTTTTCTCTTAAGTTTTATTCAAATATAAATTGTCCCCATAAAATTATTAATGTTAATATTCATTTTGTTAATATAAATATTTTCTTTTTTTTTTAATTCAATATTTAGTGCCATTAAAAATATATGATTATCTTGTGAAAATAGTTATAATACTTCTAATTAATCTTTTAACAATAAATAAATCATGTTATAATTAAAATACGCACATAAAATATATTTTTGATTTTTTTAAATTTTTTTGAATTTTTTAGTTTAACCCAAACAATAAATTCTATATAAACTATCCTTCAAGTAATTTGCTGACTATGAATAAAAATTATAAAATTTATGAATAACGAAAAACAGAAGAAAAATTCGGTTTGTCCAAGAATCAAGGCAAAAAATAAAATATAGCCTAATATTTAGTAAATTATTCGACTAATTTATTAATATTTGTTGATGTTTGAGGTATACATATGGTTAAATTTTTTATTTTTTTTAATTTCATTAGATTAATCATTATCTTTCCTTTTTTTTTGTTCTTCGACATCTCAAAACCGTAGTCTCGAAATTTTATATTATTTTGCAATGGAGATATATAGACGATGGCTATATATTTAAAGAAGGGAGCATCTACAGCAGAAAGAAATTAAATTTAATGCTGAAGATTCGACTAAAAGTCGTGCTCATTATCTGAAAAAATGTGAGTACAGTATTCAAAATTATTTAAAATTTTTATTAAAAATTTCACTACTCTTTTTCAGCATACATAAATCATCAAGTTATTTAGGCTCAATTGGATTTTAGACATGTCTTCACGACCGGAAAAACGGAATATTTTTCCCTTTAGCTGGTAGATCTTTCCTCCTTTTTTCATATAATAGACTTTTATCTTTTTGACCTTTACTTTTAGGGACAATCTTGTACTAAATGTGGCCTCTTTTCTACTACTTTTTTGGCTTTCATAAAATAAATTAAAAAATTAAAGATGGATACATAGATATATTAAAACATTAATGAATACCTACTCAATAATATATATTATTATTTTACAAGTGATTAATGGTTGAAAAACCGCATCACAAGCTACGCAAAAAAAAAGAAACTATGTCCACAACACGAGTATGTAAAAATTTTATTTAATGTAAACAAATTAATTTGGCAACATCAATTGTTGAAGCGTCCATCTTAAGACCTGTGACCTAATCATCAGTGATGCGCCTTCTTTTTATATACTCATATCTGGTACATAGTTACCATTTTTTTGGTGTAATATGTGAAATGCTTTATGTTTTTTCAACCACCAAACACTTGCTTAATATTTTAACTAGTTATTTATTAATATTTTAATATATTTATTTATCCATCTTTCCCAATTTCAGTAATTTTTAAATAAATTTTAAGAACGCTAGGAAGTATATTTAGTAAACATACATATGACCTGTCAATAATATACACGATGAGATAGGTTACTGTCCATAGATCAGAGATATTTGAAAAGAGAGGAATTCAGTCAGTAGCCTCTATCGAAATAAAACTCCCAAAATGTGAAACGTTTCGGCTTTAATTAGATAATGTCATCATCAGTCACTAGATTTGAAATGAGCATCAACAATTAAAAACACAAATTTACAAAATAAATTTAAAATAATAACTTATAGTGTAAGTATACTCAATGTTTAAGACAATGAATTGCAGATAGAGTTGTAGATTTCAATGCACAATAATATATATAAAATATAGATAGTGTACATAGGTTAAGTAATGCTCATCAGCGTTGATGTCTTCAGAATAAATAAAAAATTTTATTCATTATAGCAAATAAAATAAAGATTAGGAATCAACGAAATTGATTTCGGTGACCCATAATAAATACAAATAATAAATCGAAATCTTAATAACTAAATCATTCATTTGACCCCAAGAAAATTATATTTATATAAACATATTATTTGGAAAGTTTTTACATTTTACCGGTATAATTTTCTATTTTGCCAGATAGGTCCAATTGAATATTTCAATTTATTATGCGATCTGCATTTTTCAGAAGAGACATATAACAATTGCTAAGACGTATGCAATCGGTCTGATATCAGATTCCACAAAATACTGATAGATTCATATTGCATAATAAATTTAAATATTTATAGATATAGATAATAGCTAGATATACAATCTGATAAATTTAAAATTCTCTATCTTGCGAAATAGGCTTGCTTAGGAAACTTTTGGTTTGAATGGGATAAAATATCTCAGGTTTCCTAAAGAGAAACGGGACCAAAAACAGATATATGGACCCCTGGGTGGTGAGTTGCCAAGAGACATCAATATTTAAATATTTATATTATTTATCTATAAATATTTCAACTATAAAATGAGGGATGGGATCCCTATTTAAGAATTTAAAAAAATAAACAAATAAAAAATTATGAGTGTAATAGTAGAATGAATAAAGTACACAAAAGTCCGACCTAATGATTACACTTTGATTAAAAAAACGTTATAATTAATTCAAACAAACAAAATAATGTTCATTATTGTTATAGTTAGTAATTTGTTGATAATTTCAACATTAATAAAATTGTAGCTATCATCACAAAGTACAATAAAGAAATTTAGAAAAGTATTAAATAAATAGAAAAGAAATATTGAAAAATAATCATAAGTTTTACTGGATAGAAAGTTTTTCAAAAAACC
>JAAAKE020112484.1:0-16528 GCA_010014785.2 Anisolabis maritima
ACTTTTACACACTTTAATACGAATGTGAAATTATCACATGCGACATATAAAAGCATGGAAATTTATTTTCAATAATTCTTTTGTTGATCTAAGATCGGCTCCTGAAGATGGCTGAAACGTTATTCTGGTAGGCAATTAATTAAAATAAAATTGAGAGTCTTGTCTTTTATTGACTCTCCATCTTACCATGTTCGTACGGAAAATTCAAAGCACTAAATGCTTGTGAAGAATGGTTTTCGATATTGTTATGTTAATTGACATGGTAGCGTGGTAGGTTGATTTGGTCATCATCAGTTTTTCGTCTTAAAGGTCGAAATCACCAGCTCTAAACTTAGCGAACAGTTCTTTCAGCTAAAGCACTTTCTCTCTATTTTGTCTTTAAGCATTAAATGTCTAAACTGGACTTTATTTTCTTCCATTTTCAAAAGGGGACAAATCAAGCAACTTGTTTCTCAAGATGCACCTTTAAGAATACCTACACAAATCAACTTTGACAGATTCAAGCATGTGGTATAAATAAATGTGCCTGTATCGTAAAAACTATGCCGAAGGGACTAAAAAAAAGATTCAGATATGCTCTAAGAATCGGCACTAACTTTCCAATAAATATAAAATGTCGCAAAGAAAAATTTTTTATTAGACTTTTTTGGCATGTACACTCCGTCCTTATTTATTCATATTAATTCGTAACCACCAATAATATAAATAAATTTTTGTCGCTCATGACCGGGATCGAGCTACCATACTTTGGAAAATTAAGTGAGATCTCTACTTCACCACCAAGGAACATGTCGCTGTATTAAAGGATCATCTTATAATAAAAACGTTGATATTTTAAGAAAGTAAAAAAGTGGGCGGAGGGAATGTTATCTATCAACTGATTGATAAGAATATCCTTGATGATTCCGAGGAGACCCTTTTTTTTGATGTTGAAGAGGGAGAGAGAGAGAGAGTGAGAGAGGGCAATGCTGCAATGCAATTAAGATCAAAAGGGGAAGGCTTTGAATATCCTTCCTGTGTTGCTGTTGCTGTTGTTCGGCGACCGTGTTTTGTTTGGTTGTTAGTTAGTGTCGGGCAGCAAGGCAATGGGGCGGCAGCATCGTCCTGACTGAACCCCACGAGCGATGGCCTCCATCAGCCAGCTTCCTGCGGCCAACCTCGATCCGTTCGTATTCTTTTATGACCTTTTACCTGTCTGCTAGTAACTCATGGACTTGACGGGGTTTCAAGACTTTAGGGGGCAGGAATTTTTTCTGGGTCCTTCTAAGCAGTGGTAGACTTCCCGCCTTGAGCGATAAAATTAATTAATGGACAGAATCTAAATAGATTCAGAATAGAAAGACTTAAAAAAAAAAAAAAAAAGAAAGTAGGTATTATATATACTATCCCCATCAAAAGTAATTGTATCTTTTGTTTCGTCTTAATTAGGAGACCTATGAAATGACTAAATTTCATAATAGCTAAAAAATTGATTTTGAACTCTTAATTATCCATTAAGTTGAAACAAAGAGTACAGGTTGTCCAATTATTTTTGCACTCTGTATTCCTTCGATTCTCTTTTTTGTATTATTTTTCATTTTGTAGGTTTTCAAATAAATTTCACATCAGAGGGCGGAGTGGCGATCTTTTTTTTTACCATGTTTTATAATAATTTATCCACACTTCGTTGTAAATTGGTCCTAAGAATACCCCAACAAAGATAAAAGGAAGGAAGGACCCAGTGCAGTCTCTTTCAGGCTAAATCCCTCGACTCTTTATTTATCACCTGTAGAGATAAAGAATTTCCAAGATCCATAATTTATTAAATCTTCCCTTGTTTTTAGACGCTTGTATTTAACTTGCTTTGACTGTCCATTATTGCTTAGTACTTTCGAGCACGAAGACACAAACCTCAAACCCAGCCGACCTCTGGCCATAGCCAACTATGCCAACTACACCCCCCGTGAAGTCCTACTCCTACTTCCTATATTCTTTTCTACCGACTAACTACTACAATCCATTGAGAGAAAATCCCTTCCATAGGACGGGGTGTCACAGCAAGTCCAAAGAGCTCTTAAAAAATTATTATTGTTGATAATGTTCAATGAATATAATATAAAGTGGTATGAATTAATTCCTAAAATAAAATCCCCGATTCAGAAATAACAATAAAAAAAAAAAAACGATTATAATTCCTCGTAATTTCGAAAAATCAGATGATGATGATGCAATGGTCGGTGATTTCGAATTGCTTCACCTTCCGTAAATCAATCTTTAAATTATTAGCAAATATTACTGATTTTTTTTTTTTTTTTCTTGGAGAAGAACGAAGAACGCGAATTTTCATTCAAACTCAACTCAACATTGCCCTCCTGACTCTTCCTCTTCCAGTCGGTGGTATCTTCGAAAAAAAAATTTCAACTGCTTAAATTTGCTATCAAATCGCTCGGTGGGGCTTATATTATAATCGGACACGGTTCTACTACAAACTCACATTGTAGCTCTGAGAATGCCTAAAGTAGAGCCTGAGAAACAGTTGGTTTTATTTCATCTGCTCAGCATTTATCAATTATTACTTTTATCATTTAATAGATCTTCAAAAAATTAATCAAATTAAAAAAAAAAAAAAAAAAAGAGTGGAGTAGAAAATTGTATAATTCTCAAATTTGGAATTAATATGTAGAGAGAGAGAGAGAGAGAGAGAAAGGAGAGGAGAGATTATCGAAATTACTAGAAAAATGGAGAGAATACTAAAAACTTATAATTAGGAGCCCAAAATGGAGGTTCAAGTTCTGATACAGGAGATAATCGAAGAAAAATACCTGAAAGAGATTTGGCGGGAGTATTGCACACTTTGGGGAAAACATAAGCAATTGGAAACAATGAAAATAAAATTCACTGATCTCAAAAATCGAAGAGCTGCTTCGCAAAGTCAGTAGCAAATTATCATCTCCTATATAAATTAACTTAACCGATATTTATTTATTACAGAGAGGAATGGGCTCAGAGTTGTTCTTTATGCAATGGCCAATTTCTGTGTCATATCTTCCATTCCCAGATGGTTTGGAGAGGGAGTAAGACAAAACTAAAAGAAATCTAGAATGGCGCGAGTTGGGAGAAGCCTGGAAATATCAATGATCAGAATTCAATTTGGATTTTTGGGGTTATTCGGCATATAAGTATATCCAAATGTAATGTCAAAAGAATATAATTAAATTCTCTCTTCAAGGAGCTGGTAAATAAGTTTTCTGAATTTAATATATAGCATTTTTGTATCTAATTGTAATTGTATAATATAATAAAGCTTATTATTATTCCGAAAAATCTGAAAGATGTTTGTTGGAAAGCTAAGTAACTTCATTTGATGCTTTAATTAACGAGCCCAATCTCAGTATTTATTAACAATACATGTCCTAAATAATTAATCTACGTCTTTCATATTTGAATTACGGGTAGCGGTAAATGTGGGTACAATTTTTAATGGAGCTAATGGGTTGGAGTTAAATTGGATCCCCGGATCAGAGATAAGAATTTCACACATCTTGAATATATTTAAAGTGTGCCTTTGTTGTAATCGAATTCGCGGAATATTTCGTAAAGATAGCCGATCCTATATAGATATCCTCCTCAAAAGAAATTGGACTTTTGTTATCTTTTGTTTTGTCTTAAAGGATAAATAGAAGTTCTACATAAACTTCAAAAATCATCAAATGTTTTTCCTATTATTATTTTCAGATTTCATGAAGATCCTGTAATTATCCTTGAAACAAAAGATACAAGTTGTCCAAATACATTTGAGGGGGGAGGGGGATAGTATATGGATTCAGATTTAAACGAGAGTTGAATAAGCTTCAGATTATGAAGTTTTAGCCCTGTCCCTTGGTGTTGAGCTCTAGCTTCCCGTACCATACGTCAGTGATTCGCTTCCCGTCCTGAGCGACAAAATTTTATTTATATTATATTGACTACCAATTAACGGAGTCTAAATGGCCTCTGATGGCGAAAAAGACTTAAAAAAAAAAATTTCAAGTTTGAATACGGGTGCCAATTTTGCCAAATTGTATTTTATGTTTTTCTTACCCATGTTTATATTGTGGTTTTGTTTCCTTTGCAATTATGTATTATGTATTTTGAAATTATGTTTTGTAATCTAAATATTTATGGCGGGATGGTCCCTGACCAACAGCCAGGAATAATAATAAAAAAAAAAAAAAAACGTCTCCTGGAGTAGGAAAATGGGAAATAATCTCATCCTCAGTAAAGGGTTCAATTTGTGATTGCCTCCCGTCTCAAAAATTAAATGAATATAGGTAAAAGAAAATAAATATAAATAAATATTTCCCACCAGATGATAATTCTAAATTCATATGTCATTTTAATTAACTCAAAAAAATTTATTTCCTTATGATAAACCTTAATACATGTCTGGAATTAGATTTTTTTTTTTTTTTGATGCCCTCTGCCCTTGATATCTCTCTCTCTCTCTCTCTCTTTCGCCCTGTGAGGCAAGTTAATTAAGGCTTTACATCATAAGTTATTACATATGCCCTTCCTTCATTTCACTTAAGAACGAACCAACGGTCAAAGTAACTGAAGATGGATTTGTAACTTGGCCTATCAACTTATTAATGAACGAAGAGAAGAGGAGGAGAGAGTGAGATAATATTATTCGTATATTGTATGTTGGTTTAGAGATTCAGTGCTTTTTTTTTTTTTTTTTTTTCTTCTTTGTTTAATTCTACAAATATGAAAATGAATCACATTATCAGGTATGTAGTAGGTGGCGCTTCTCTCTTCTTCTAGAAAGGAAAAATATATATCTCTGTATCACTTCTGCATGCGTATCAGAATATTTTATAGGTAAGAGGGCGGGAGGGGATTTTTTTTTTTTATAAAATTTATATCTATATGAATTAAGTTCTTTAAATATTAAGTTGTATTTAATCGAATAAAAAAAAAAATAGACAACGAAATTTTCCTATTGAGTTTTTAAGCCCTTCGTGTACGTAATTCATTTTGAGTTTTATCTTATGTTATTTAGATAAATAAATTTTTTAGAATAAATCCGCTTTCAACGGAATGTTATAAAAATTGGTCCAGGGCTAAAAACAAAGGTGGTGTTTTTTTTTAAGTTTTTTTCGGCATCTGATGCCATTTAGACTCCGTCCTTATTTATTCAAATTAATTGGTAGCCAATATAATTGAAATACATTTTTGTCGCTCAGAACGGGAACCAGACCTCTAACTCTGCACCAAGGGACAGGGCGTTAGTTAATTATAATCACCAAGATTTGGATGAGCGATTCTCGGCTTTTTTTACCGATTCGCTTCCAATTTTAATATCTTCTTAGACACACCTAAGTTACATCCTTTTCTGATGAATGGTTCCAGAGTTTTAAGCCAAAATTGAAAGATTTTTTTTTTTAATTGGAGATGGTGGGAGTTAAATTTTTCATGATTAAAATAATTTCCCTTGACTCTTATATATTATAATAGTGCAAGAAAGTAAAATTGATTATATTTTGGCACACTAGATGGCGCAAGGCCTAACTCTTCCAATTTATCGCTTCTGTTTCAATTACAATGTATCCTCTCTTTTATTTTTGTATCAATCACTTGATGTTTGTTCCCTTGAGCAAACAACTTCCTTGTTAATGATAGGTTGATGAAGGATATAGAATAAATAGATACACTATTTAGAGGAAAAGGGAGACTGCAGCAAAAAAAAAGAGAAGCTCTTGGATGCCGAAAGTCAAAAAGAAATGGCTATTATTATAATATACTCGCATGTCACCACACGACACTCACTGTAAAAGAAATAAAATATATGTGTACATACATTAAATATCCCTTTTCTAAAATCAAATAAAATTTTACATAGTTAACTGTTTTAGTGAATTTTCATTGCATTTAATTTTCCATTTATTCAATTAATTATTAAAAAGTGTTATTCTTCACTTTCCCATAGATTTATCAATATTTAGTTTTGTAAAGTTGGCAACACTTGTAGTGTGAAGTTAGCCCCGCATATAGGCATTACAGACGCCACGATTATAAAATGAAGGAAGGCATTTACCTGATGATGGTTGCAGAAACATTATACTATTATATATCAATAACAATTTTTGTATTATTAATTATTAAAACTAGCTACGCAGCCCGCCTTTGGCATAGTGGCTATGCCTAAAAGACTAATGCCAGAAAACTTGGGCTAGAGCTTAGGTTTCGTTATAGGCGTTAAAACGAATCAGAGGGGCTAAGTTCAATCGAGGGGGTTTTTTATAAAAAAAAAAATGTGCGGTGAAAAACAGAAAAAAAAAACTTTTTATGCTTGTACTATAATATTCATAAAATTAAAACTGAATAATTTTTAAGATATTTTCTTATTTTTTAATTCTGTGTTAATTTCGTAATCTGTTTTTTATTTTTAAGTCTTTTAAAGCTCCAGTTCAACAGGACATTATCTAAAACCACGTGACAAACAAAAGTTGAAGTTTTAAATAAAGTGTGTGTCAGCATAAAAAAACAATCCTGGGGGAGAAGGAGAGGGATAATTGTAAAAAAAATTTAAATCGACCCCAAAATGTTAAATATCAATTTGAAAATACCTCTTGAAGTTAAAGGCTTCTAAAAGTGTCCACTTGGGAGCGTTGTGTTCGTAGCTAAAACATTTCTTAAGCTAAGATATGCATATTTGCCCTGTCCCTTGGTGCAGAGAGTTTCACGTTCCAAGGGTCAGTGGGTCGCTTCGCGTTCTGAGCGACAAAATTTTATTTATATTATATTGGCTACCAATTTATATAAATAAATAAGGACGGAGTCTAAATGGCCTCAAATGCCGAAAAAGAAAACAAAAAAAAACCCTGACAGATTTTCACATACACACACATACATAGACATAGATAATCTCAAAAAAGACTTCGCAGCAAAAAAAAGAGAAGCTCTTGGTCAAAAAGAGACGTTTCGTCACTTATTGGCTTCTTGTGGTTGGCCCCAACGTTCTCATGTTGTAACAATGTATGTACACATATATTTTATTTCTTATGCCTCTAATGCCGAAAAAGACTTAAAAAAATTATGCATATTTTAAATAACTTTTGTAATTTCCTATTTTTCATTGCATCTTCAATATAAAGGAAGAGAATATAGAAAAAATTTTAACGAGAAATTACATTTCAGTGACCACTTCGCTATTAATATATATATATATAGATAAACCAGGATTAATACCAAAAAAATTTCTTTTATGTACAACTTTTCTTGATATTTAGAGATAACACGCAAATAATTCTAACCAAAATATGATATTGTTTTCAACTGAATCATGGATGGCTAATCCGATTTTCTTTGTTTTTATGAGGGCCAGGTTTGTTATTTTAAACCCCTACCCTTTCTGTTTTTCTTAAGAGCCTTTTTTTTTTTTTAAATCTTTCCCTAAGCTTTTTTTGATAGAATCGTTTTTCTTTTAATAGATCATAAAACAAAAGATTTAAA
Organism: Anisolabis maritima; assembly: GCA_010014785.2. Taxonomy (NCBI): domain Eukaryota; kingdom Metazoa; phylum Arthropoda; class Insecta; order Dermaptera; family Anisolabididae; genus Anisolabis; species Anisolabis maritima. Next base: position 7,474 of record JAAAKE020112484.1, read on the forward strand.
AAATAAGAAAAAAAAAAAAAAAAAGATAATTTTATGAAGAACAAAATTTTCTCATAAACGTTCGTCTCTTTTTTTTTTATATCCAGGCATTTCGTAGAGCATCAAATAAAATACATCAATTTTCAGCTCTTTTCCTCTTTTAACGATTAGGTTACCAAATGGGTATTTCTTTCATTATTATATGAGCCGATCAAAAAGAAGTCAATTTGTTTAAGTCGATGTTTTAAATTTCATTTATTCCGTTCAAACACATGGTCTCTGAAACTAGTTGACGGATATTTAAGTAAATTTCTCTTTAAATGTGTCTATAAGTGTAAGAGATAGGTATGATTTTTCATTTTTATTATTGTTTTAAAGACCATTATTTAAATAGAAAAATTCTTTTACGGTGTCTAAAATTATAAAAAATAGGCAACTAACTATTTTTACTAACTAACTACAACTACTTTCCCTTTCATTAAGAAAATAGGATGGGGCCTCTAGAACCCAATCGAGTATGCAAGTCATGTAGTCATGTAATTTTGATTTTTAGGTTTTTTTAAAAAAAAAAAAAAAAAAAGATTAAATAAAATTTCAGATTTTTCTCTCAATGATGACATGTTTATTTTCGTATGCAAAAGTTTTTTTTTTTATTTGGCCCAACGAATGCTCATAAAATCGCGAGGAGGTTTTTTTTTATCGCCCCCCCCCCCCTCCCTCCTGTGTACCAATTCGATTCAAATTTTAATAGCTTCTTAGGCATACCTAAGGGTATAAATTTGTTAAGTTTCATCCTTTTCTGATGAGTGGTTCCAAAGATATGAGCTAAAATAAAAGATATGTTTGCATTATTCGAGATCCATTTGACTTGAAACGAAAAAATTAAATTTTTCATGATCATAATACTTCCCCTACTATTATTTGTAATAGTGCGGGAAAGTAAAATTCTAAAAAAATCACAAAGCGATTCTGAAATTTTATTTAATCTCTTTTTTCTTTTAAAAATGTAATTGATAAAATGCTTATTATTTAATAATATTACATAATCTCGTTTCTCATAAGTGGAGCGGGAAAATTTTGCAAATTCGCAGCCTATTATTTATTTTTTTCTTTTTTTATATATCCAATATTTAAATTACTATTCCAAACGAAAATTTTGGATAATATAATAAAATTCCCTCCTCCCTTTTTCCTTTTATGCATTCAGGCTCCAGGCTCCATAAATATTGTAAATAAAGAGAGATGTTTGTATGTATGTCAATCAAAAAGATACAAGTTTTAAGTAAAATATAAATTTTGGTTTATTTTAAACCATTCAATATTTGACTTGGTTATTTAATTTAATCATTCATTTAACATTAACCAATGAACTATTAATAAATGAAAAAAAAAAACAAAGAGCCTAAGGATTACGAGTATAGGGCTACTTTGAAGTGGGAGGCGTATAATTTGGATATTTCTCTATATGAAAGTGTGTATGTTTTGTTTGTTTGTTTGTTTGTTTGCTTGTTTGCGCTAAACCAGAGTTTCTCAACGATCCCTTCCCGAATGGAGTATATATATATTATATATACTATCCCCCTCAAAAGTAATTGGAAAACCTGTATCTTTAGTTTCGTCTTAATAAGTAATTAGGGGAGCTACATGAAATCTGAAAATATTAAATTTAATATTAGATAAAACAGATATGAAATTTGATGATTTTGAATTTAATGTATAGCTCTTCAAATTAGCCATTAAAATGAAACAAAAGATACAGGTTTTCCAATTATTTTTGAAAGGGATAGTATGTATCAATATAAAAGATAGGAGACTTCAAATTTTTGTTGAAATTTCAACATCGATTTTCTTACTATTTATTTTATATATAGGTAAGAATGTAACTTTTTCGGGGACGAGGGGTTGATTGATCTAATGATAGCGAAGGAAAAGTAAATAAATAAAAAATAGGCTGAAAATTCGAGGAGAGGGATGGTGAATTGTGAGGTTGTCGTTGCGGGCAGTAGAGTAAAGCGTAGAGGTTGTTGGCGGCGCTGGAGTAGTTCCCTCGTGGGGGTCTTGCATCTCTGACTTCATTGAAATTGACCATGCGATTAAAAATAATTCCAACCTGCTCGAAAATATAACTGACACACATTTTTTGTTCCAGAGGCGGGCAGGATGTGGAAAAAGGCTCGTCGAGAGGCGCCACCGTCAGAGCTACCATCACGCTTGAGGCGGTCAGGCAAATTTGATTTTATTACTGTTTCGTTCTTGTATTCAGAGTTAAAATAATATAATGACTTGGTAGGTTTGGCGATGGGCACGGGACAACATCCTGCTGGTGCTCACGGTGGCCGGAGTGCTCGGTGGTATGGCCTTTGGCTTTGTCGGCAGGGCCTTCTACCCTTCCCCTCAAGCCATCATGCTCGTCTCATTCCCCGGCGAACTACTCATGCGACTCCTCAAAATGTTCATTCTACCTTTGATTGTTTCATCTTTGATTTCTGGTATGGCACAATTAGACGCCCGCTCTTCCAGCCGAATGGGGTACGTAACAAACTAATCGAAGGTGAAATTAAAAGAGAGAGAAAAATTGTGTATATATTCTTAAAGGAGACAAAATTAATTTATGCCCTTTTGAAGATGGAAGAAAATAAAGTCCATTTTAGATACTTAATGTTTAAAGGCCAAGCAACAAAGAAGAAGTGCTTTAGCTGAAAGAACTGTTCGCTAAGTTTAGAGCCAGTGATTTCGACCAAAAATGATTATCAGTTAGTAGAAATGCTTTTTAACTCTTTTTCGGCATCTGAGGCTATTTCGACTCCGTCTTTAATTAGCAGAGATATTAAAAATATCGATTCTTTACAATTGAATTTCCCTTAAAAATCGGCACAAACTTTGCAGACAACCCAATATATCATTAGATAGAGGATTAAATTAAAAAAAAAAACAATTAAGAACGATTTTTGTTAGAGAAATGTAACAATGAAAATGAACAAAATTTTATCGTTGGTTTTTTTTTTTTTTTTTTGTCTTAATAACCGGATAATCTAAAATTGGCAAAGTTATTTTCTTAATCCAAAATGAGAGAGAGGAGTACTTTTTATTAGGAGTACACCTTTATATGAACTGGCACTCGATTCTTATGACGAGTGAGCGAGTTTCATTTATTCGTTTGACTGACTGCCCTACGCTCAGTTCACACGTTTCTTAAACTCGCACTAAGAGGTATTACCGTACGTCAGTTTTTTTTTTTTTTTTTCTTTAAGATTTCGTGCTCTTGCTTATTACATGACTACAACAATCTTGGCAGCAATCATTGGCATCGCAATGGTATTAATCATCCATCCAGGTGATATCAGCATTCACAATGTGGTCAAATCTAAATCAGCTACGCCACAAAACCTCTCCACACTCGATGCAATCCTGGATATTATTCGGAATATGTTCCCCGAGAATCTCATGCAAGCGTGCTTTCAACAAGTGCAGACCACGTATAAAAAGGTAAAAAGAACGAACCTAGGGGAGTATTATCCCCCCCCCCCACCAAAAAAAAAAAAAAAAGCGAAAAACCAATACAAAAATTTTATATGCCTCATCCTCCAAAATGATCATTAAAAAAAAAAAATGAAAAGGTTTTTTTTTCTCCCTTAAAGGAATTGATTGTCACTAATTGTATCATATGAGATTTTTTGTAACTGCTTTTGGCACGATATCTATCCCTCACATTTCATGTTAAAATATAAAATCTTCAGAAAATAAAAATAGCATTCGGGAGAAAATTAAATAATTTTTTTTTTTTTATAGAACGGAATAATTTCAATAAATATTACGATATTTGTTTTATTTTAACGTCACCAATTCATTAAATTTGTAATTTTTATTTTCTCTTAGCTATATATGAAATCGATGTCGAGATTTTAAGGAAAATACACGTTTTGAGTTCTCCTGAATCTTACTAAAATGGTTTGTCTGTCTGTCTGTGAACAAGATTTCTCAAAAAACATTAGAGTTAGATACCCATGTCGCATGGACCTTAATAAAATCGACCAAAGAATACTGATGTATTTTTTTTTTTTTAATTTTCTCAAACGATTTTGATTAATTATTAATATATCAATTATTGTGAAAATCAAAAATTGTAAAATGGTAATCAAAAGAGTCCGTCACAAAAAATCTGGTGTCACAGCACATGACACAATTTTCCTTATCTAAGGTAAAAGAAAGTTGTGAGAAGTTGTGAGATCACTACACCAAATTTTTCTATTATGTAGAGAAATTTCATTTGGGCTATGGGAAGGGATCCGTGGGCATAAAACGTTTGGGAGCCACTGGTCTAGAACAAATGAATATATAAAATTTCCCTTTGTCACCTCATATTTTTCTAAGTATCTAATGCATCATCTTTCTGATAGCTATTCCATATTTTATAATTTTTAAGAAAAAAAAAAAAAATAAGATTTCATTTTTTTTTTTTTTTCTTTAATTTTTTTAGTAAATAATCCAATGAAAATTCCATTTGAAGGTAAATCGTACAGTGATCATCGATAAACCGGGCCAAGAGGATTTACCTGATTTCATTCTCAAACCGCAACTGGTTTATAAAGACGGGACCAATGTGATGGGTAAGGAAGATTTTTTCTTTTCTTTCTTTTTTTTCTCATACAAATCACCTCACAAATTTTTTTTCTATATTTTTTTTATCTATTCGTCGTGTTAAATTGAAACAACTCGTGTACAAAGTGAATGGAATTATTATTATCCACGGGTTGTTGCGATGGAGAGGGCATTTTTCAGCTTTCGATGTTTCAAAACAAAGACAACGGTTTTATTTTGATGTTAATAAAAATGGGACAAAATTGAACGGCATCAAGAGAGAATGGGGGAAATCCTAATTTCTGATCCTTTGGTTACATCTTCTTCCTTTAATATGCTCGTGGTTACACAAATTACAAATAGATTTTGTTGATCCCTTCTAAATTTTCCAAATTTGTCTCGCAATGTCGTCACGTCGTCAATTTCGTGTAAAAATAGAATTATTGTTAAAAGGAGAGAATTGAGGATTTTGTAATAACCAACCAACCCCTAGAAAGTGGGAAAGAGGGGGGGGGGGGAGGGACGACCCCTTTCTCGTCTGACCTTTGGGTTAGAACTCTTTTACGCTAAGAGAGGGGGGAAATCGCAGGGAATTTAGTGTGAACATTTTATCATTGGATGGATGGCAGCTCTTTCATCTAGCCTTTATTTTATCAATACGTATGGAGGGAGGAAGAGGGGGTTTCTAAAAACAAAATTTATACCAATATAGATAAAGATTACATTATATATGGCTCCATTAATTGTGAATGAGTTTTAATATTAAAACAAAATTGTTGTCGAACAATAATAAAAAATTATGAATATTCAAGATATAAATCATTTGTTGCTCTAGTTTCAAATAAATTCCAAAGAATATAAAATAATAATTTCTAATAGAGTTTAAAATGTTATTTAACACTCTATTAATATTATATCCTCTCCCTCTCCCGTGGCCTAGAGGAAAAAGATATTGACATTGTCAGTATTGATAACCTTATAAAGCCAAGGGGTGTGAGTTCGGAAAATTTATTTATATTCTTTGGATACCAATTGATATAAATAAATATTATATATCGTTTAATGGTTTATATGGCCTCAGATGCCGCAAAGACTTAAAAATATATATATAATTATATATTTTTATTTATATATGTATATATCCTATTGAAGTATCCGGAGGGGGGGGGGGGAAGCGGTATCGTCAATTGATAAATGAGTTTTTTATTTTGAAAGCAATATATGACCCTTTTGCTTCAGAGGTTCATTTGTACTGATAAACATTACGTATATAATCACAGACAAGGCAAATTTTTCCCAAGAATAATACACCACTAGAATTATCCCCTCTGCAACACGCGACTTTAGAGCCTTTCAAAGATTATACACTTCTCCCCTCCACCCACCACTATTGCATTATTTATCACTTAACTATTTTCTTTATTACGAAATGACGAAATAAATAAAAATGTCTATAGTTGATACCATTTAATCATTTTAAAAGAGAGAATCACCATCAAATAATAATATCTCTCCCTGAGGGGTGATTTTATTTATTTCCCTCCTCCCCCCCCCTCCCCTTCTACGAATCAATATGCTTTTAAATGGTGAAACCTTGTGAATCATAAAACATTCATAGAATTTATTAGACAGGCTGGAATTTAATAGAAAAAACGCATTATTTTCTAATTACGGAACTCTGTGTGATTTTATTTATCCATTATTATTATATGAATATTTATTAATGGCATTTTAAAGGCGATACCTTTTTTTTTTTGACACACAGGAATATTTAGTTCTCAATTGGCTTTGTTGTGACCAAAAATCATTTTTAAAATAACGCATCTAGGAATGTGTAAAGATGATCACAAGTGCTGTAGAATTGCGAGCGAAGAGAGCTCACTTATCTTGCAACAGTTTCACTCTAATAGAATAGATTTCTAGATGTTGGTTGGTATCCGAATCTGACGTAAAAATTGTGAGAAATTTGATAAAAATTCCAAATTTCAGCGGCTATTTTTTGCAGAGCCACAATTAAGAGTAACTTCGAAAAATTGACCGATGACCAAATATTTTTAATAATTTTACTTATGAGAAATTTCCATATTAAAAAAAAAAAAATAATATATAAAAAAATTTAAAAGTATCAGCAGGAAATTATTTAAATCCATGTGACAAATAGAGAACTTCATTATTAGCATATATACAATAGTAATAATAATACATACATAGATTGAATAATAAATATATTTGTATGTTGAAGTTTCAATTAAAGTTATTCCTGTGCGTTAAGCGTTAACAAAATAAAACAAACCGTAGACTATTTTCACTAATAACTTCTACAATTGTCCACTTGGAGGCGTTGTGATCGTAGTCAAACCATTTGTTATGCTATTCATATTTTTAATAATTTTTATATGATTATTTTCTTTTTCATAGCATCCTCAATATTTAAAGAGAATATAGAAAAAATTTCAAAGCTCCAGTTCAACTGGAAATTGTGACCGGCAGACATTACGCTATTTGTATATAAACAAAGATGAACAAATTACTTAACGAGGAGGGGGGTGCCAAAATTATTCCAAGTTGAACCATTCTGAAAAAGATGGATGGATACCCCTCTCTCTCCCTCCCTCTAGATTCGAGAAAATAATTTTTTATTTTACGAAAAAAAAATATTAGTTTTTTAATAGGAGATAATTAGAAGAATCCTGGAAATTGCTTTTGTTTACATGAAAATTTTAAGTTTTCCTCCAACCTGCAGTGACTTTTTTCTCAGTCCAAAATGTCTCCCATCAAAATGCTCTTTATTAGATAAATTGTAGAGGATTAAATTCTGCATCAAAGGAGCAGCTACTTGTTGACATTCGATCGAGGGAAATGATGAAAATCGAGAGTTTAATGTTGCCATTTTATTCCGTCTTAGGACTTATTTGCAATCAACAAAAGTTCATAGAATAAATAAGAATTTCGCAAATGAAAAAATTGATTAAACCGAAGCTAGAGGTGCAAGAGGGGAAGGTTGATTCATCAGCAAAAAAAAATATATATATACTCACAAAAATAATATTAAAAAAATGAAAATATATTATATATCAACATGAATAAAGGTTCAAGAAGGATAGGGGTATGATATGAGGGTTTCAGGTGACACAAAATTTTATTTTTATTTAAAGCATTATCAGGCCTTGCAAAATCAATTGTCTCAAAGGATATTTTATTTGTCATTTGACGCCCTCACATCACTCCTCTATCCTCCTGGAATATTCTGTCACTAAAAATAAAGATCATTAAATATGGCTGCATTAAAGTTTTATTTGATATAACATTAAATCAAAATTGTTATCGAATATCGATGAAAATAAAAAAACTTTTGTTTCGTCTTAATGGATGATTAGAAAGAAGACTTACATGAAATCCGATAAGAATAAATTTAATGATAAATAAAATTTCATGATTTTGAATTTCATGTAGGTCCTCGAATTATCCATTAAGACGAAAAAAAAGATTTAGATAGTTTGTCCAATTACTTTTGAAGAGGATAGTATATTTTCTTATTTGGCAAAGACAACTTTTTCTTTGAAAAGTATGACGCACAAAGAGCAAAGGATCCTCAACAAATTTAGGGAAATCTAGATACCCAAAGAGGAGGGAGCCATTACCATATTACAAATTTGATAATTAAAATACTAATAGAGTAATATTTAAAGGTATGATCGTATTTTGTCTGGCGTTTGGTCTTCTGGCTGGACAGATGGGCGCCAAAGGTCGGCTTATGGTCGACTTCTTTGTTGTCCTCAACGATCTGGTGATGACCCTTGTCTCGGTTGTCATGTGGTACAGCCCTTTTGGAATTCTTTGTTTAATAGGTAAGAAGAAAAAAATTATCGTTTACTTATTGAAATTTATTTATTTATTGTAATTGTTTTTAAGCTGGGAAAATTATGTCCATTGAGAATCTGGCAACAACAGCTCAGCAGTTGGGTCTCTATATGGTGACTGTAATCATTGGACTCATTATACACGCTTGCATCACCTTGCCTTTAATTTACTGGAGTTTGACTAGGAAAAATCCAGCCGTCTTTTTTCAAGGAATGCTCCAGGTAATATTCTCTCAGAGGGGTCATTCACAAATGAGAGGCATTCATCTTTTTTGCTGGTATTTTTTAGGCTTGGGTGACTGCACTTGGAACTGCCAGCAGCGCAGCTACGTTACCAGTAACGTTTCGCTGCTTAGAAGAAAATAATGGGATTGATAAACGTGTCACCAGGTACGTAGTTTGTGTAGTCCGAATTAACAACTTTATTGACCCGTGACTAGAGTGACCAGACGTCCCGAATTTTGCAGGACTTTAAAAAAAAGCAATTTTACTTTCTCATACTACATAAATAATATCAGTAAGAAAAAAATATTATGATCATGCAAAATTTAACCGATACCCACACCACCACCCGCACCCCATATTAAATTAGACATATCATCACCACGAAAAAAACACTTACTGCTAAAAATGGGCAA
>JAAAKE020112495.1:0-16527 GCA_010014785.2 Anisolabis maritima
TTTTTTATTTAATGAAAAAATCCCTCCTGCCCGGGATGCGAACACCGATCTCCTGTGCAGAACGGCGACACCCTACCAACCACTCCACAGAGCCCCTTTTTTTATCAATTAATTGAAATAAATAAGGACGGAGTTTAAAAGGCCTCCGATGGCGAAAAAGATTATATGTGGGATTTAATTGCCAATTTAATTAATTGAATTTTTTTTATAATTGTAATAATTCATTAATACACACAAACGAACAATCTCTAAAAATAAAATTGTGAACCGACTATCAAGGAGACCCACCAAAATATGCTGTGACAGCCCAACACACAATTTTCCTTAACTTAGGTAAGAGAAAGTTGTGCGCTCATCACACCAGATTTTTTATATAGTTTTTAACATCTTCATGTAGGTGGCCATTACTGATTTATTCGGTGCCTCTTTTGAAAGGACATCAACTTCATTTCCTCTGATTCCTACATGGCCAGGCACTCATAAATAAATTGGATAATAGTTGGCAAATTAGATTTTGAAGGGATAGAGAGAAGGGCCAATCAAATTCAGTTACATTCGACGTAAAATAATTAATTATTGGCATCAGTCAAGAAAAAATTCTCTATTTTACGATTACAAAGTTTTATATGAAATTTTTTTTATATCCCCCCCCTTCGGACCAGCACTTATATTATTGGAATACTTCAGATTGTTTAAAACAGATCTCTCCCACGACTTTCTCATATAGGTGCGTTATCACGGTTTTTAGAAAAACGTTTCATTGTATTTGCCGGAAATTACCCAAAAGTTGATAAAGATCTATGATTCTGTTGTAATGCACATATGTAAAATTTGGTTGATCTACATTAAAGCGTGCTCAAGTTATCGTGTTTACTAACATCACTGGCGGACCGAAGGAGGGCGGAGGGGGGTTACTTAGAGGATCTCATTGGACATACAAACATAATTCAAAAAATGATATTTTCGGACTCAGGGAGCTCTCAAAAGTCAAGATATTTTCCCTATACTAAAAAGTAGAAATGCCTTTAGGTCAATTGGATAAAGCCACGATTGCGATAATTTTCTCCTTCTTTCAGATTCCAGCAAATGAGAGAAAGCGGAGCGATTCAACATCTCGAAGTCTCCCACATCGACTTAATCAAAGAGAAGGATTTGTATGAAGAGTTTCTCGAAGTGGATTTCCTAGCGATCATTTCTATCTTAATTTTATTAGTAGTAGCCTATATTCTCGCTGTTATAATTTTTATTTTTGAATGGATTTATTATCGAAGAATATTAGTCTGACCGAAGAATCGCAAAAAAGGACTTGTTTGAACATGTTTTTGATGTTGGGGTCTTTATTATCTGAGTCTACCACCTCCGCCAAATATAGAAAAAAGTTTCTTCATTTCGGAATTTTTTTCGGTTCTTCTCTTTAACAATGAGGTCTCATTTTTGTAGATGCTACAACTTTGACATTTGCTCGGCAAAACTCATAAGAAATGCCCTTAAAAACAGAAAAAGAAAAAAAAACCGACATTTTTCGTTTTATAAAATTTTGAATTATTCTTTGCTTTCTCGTTCATATCTATTATATTATACCAATGCAAATTATGGAATGAATGAGGAAAGAAGAAAACATGTATGTATTATAAAAAATAGCGATGAAACTTGTAACAAATTTTCAAGCGTTTTTCTCCAATGTTATAATCTAATACTCAAATCTTGAACGAGCAAAATTAGACAGTGTGTTATACAAAATTTTTTTTTATAAATATATAATTCAATAGCTAGGTGTCTAATTTTGCACTGAACGGAGATTCAGACACTTTTACCTAATTTTAGACTCGCTAACAACTATTTAGAGAAAAATGTTTCAAATCAGAGTTGTAACATTTTTATGCTAGACCTGATCGTTAAAGAGATAACTTCGCGGAGGCGCCACGATTTTTAATATTTTATTATTATTATTATTATTATTATTATTATTCGTTTAAGCAGCGAAGCTTATTTGCGCCTTTAAATCAATTGTTCGTTCTGTTATATAGATTTTGTTATTATATATATTTTTTCACGTTAATATTAATATCATTATCCCTACTATTATTATTCATTATTATTATATTATTATATAAATAAAAATAATTCTAATTCTCCTTGACATCAATATCCCCCTCTTCCCCCTCTGAAATATCTAAAATTCTCACTATCAAAGACATATCCAAAAATTACACCTGACCTGCTTGTGGGCGTTAATTCATTTCCCTTAATATTATAACATGTTTATTTTTGTGTTTATAGGATTTGAATACCGACAGTGGGAGGAGTAAAATGTCCTGAATGCTCACCACCCTTCTATCCTATTAGCTCTATATAGGTAAGCAAGAGTGACAAATGGATTCTAGAATTACCTCTATTAAGTAATTTCACCTGTAATTTATTTCCCATTATATGGTGCTTTCTAATCTTAATTGTTTGAATATTACGTGTCTATTAAATCATCGTGAATGCGTAGCTAATTTAAGACAAATAAAAAATAATTCCAATTCTCCATTCCTCCCAATTCTTTTTAATTTCTTGCCCGTCATTGAAGGCTTGAGGACTGAAACTCATCTCAGTGAACCAAATGGGCGGTTCGTTGGTCCCCAGGACGTTAGACTAGTCGTTCTCTCTTGGAAAGGAAGGAAATGCGTTTTATTTTTATTTTTTTTACGAATTCCATTATATTGCTATTTTTTTATTAGTGAAGGATTATCCAAGCAAAAAAAAAAAAATTAAACAAATTCAACATCTTAAGATTCACCTAATTCCTACTATTGTTTGTTTGTAATTGATCGGCGAATTTAACTGCTCAATTTAGTTGGATCGGTTTGGTTTTCTGAAATAATTAACCTAATAACGTCAGTCAATTAATCATTCGTAATTTTGTTATCAGATAAATGAATCGATAAAAAGGCTTTTATTCCAGTGAAATAATATTTCTCTTTCTCTCAGTATATTCAGAGAGAGAGAGATGGATATTTTGTTTCATTTGAAAAAATAATATTCTCGTTATGATCCTGTTATATTTAAAAATATTATTCTTAAGGGGTGGGAATTTGTCTTTTTGTCCGGGGCGACGTAGCCGCTTGAGCTGATTCTTTCATAATTGTATCTATCAATGTAATTTTTGTTAGCACCTTTGTTCATGTAATAAATTTCTTGGCATCTTAAATCAATAATTTTTTATACTATTTCTAAAAATAATTTTTGTTCGTCGTATGACGCAAATTATCAATAGATATGTAAAAAGCAACAATAGATGGCATGGCACCCACAAGATACTTAATAATATTTTAAACATAAAAGGGCTTAAAAGAAATTAATTGTAAATATATTTTTAAATTTTTGAAAAACTCACTCTGATCCTTAGGTAGAGGTCTCGCTTCATGTACCAAAGCGGCGACAGAAATTTATTTTGATTATATCAATTAATATAAATAAATAAGGACGGATAAATAAGGCCTCAGTTGCCAAAAGAGTTAAAAAAAATTTTAACTAACAATTTAATTTTTTATTTAAAATAAATAAAGAAAGAATATTATCTTATCTCAAGAACAAAATAAAGGAGGGGAAATGGAAAATCTTTCCAGTATTAAATAAAATCGTTAAAGTTCCGAACTCTTGACCAAAGGGAGTATCTAGGCGTTTTAGGGAAGATATCCCTCTCTTAGAGGACAGGCGGTGTGCCTAGAGCCCTTAATTAATAAGTCGAAATGCCGCCCCTCATGCCTGAGTAACTCGTGGTCGCCATCCCCCTTTCTCATACAAAGTGAAAGATTAAATATAAAAGAATAATATACAACATTTTTGGGAACAAATTAGAGAGTTGTATTTGAAACTTAACGATTGTCGTTAAAATATAATTAAACAGTCCGTGTCTTGAGTATGCGTCCCACCTATGGAGAGGGGCTTCTAAGCAGACTCTCTCTTCCCTTGATGCGATTCGAGAGTGTGCAGTGACTGATCGGAGACGCTTCTTGCAGCCACTCGACCACAGAAGAAGTGTCTCCGCCTTGACACTTTTTTACAGGTATTTCCATGGTCATGTTCTGTTGAATTAAAGTCCATCATTCCTCCCAAAGCGACATTTGTCCGCAATACAAGGGAATCATTCCCATGCCGTTAAAGTCGCCACTAGTAGAACTAGTCAATTCCAGTCGTCTTGATTGGAATTACCTCCCTCCTACTATCTTCCGGAAAACCTATAATCTCCAAACTTTCAAATCCAACCTTTTCAAGTCCTCTCCCTCTCTCTCCTTCTGTTCTTGTTGGTTGCATCTGACCACTGGTCATTTTAGGTCCGTTGGATCAAAAAAAAAAAAAAAATTAGAGGACTGGATTAGGGGCTAACGTATTCCCTATTCCCAGCTAATCCTATTTAAAATTGTCACACGTGAGTAGATTTCCACCAAATTGGGGAAAAAATACAAGAGCATGGAGTTGCTGTCCTTTGGAATGGACGTTAAGACCCACTGACACAGAGCAAAGAGTAAGTTCTTTTTTGGTTAATAAAAAAGCCTGGAGCTAATGAATTAACTTTTAAAGTTCATTTCCTTGTACCTAATGGTTAACTTTTTATCAGATGTTATTCGTAATTTTGTTATCAGATAAATGAATCGATAAAAAGGCTTTTACTGTAGTGAAATAATATTTCTCTTTCTCTCAGTATATTCAGAGAAAGAGAGAGAGAGAGATGGATATTTTGTTTCATTGGAAAAAATAATATTCTCATTATGATCCTGTTATATTTAACAATATTATTCTTTATTTTATTTAGCGAAATTGAATTAATAATCTCAAAGAGGGAAAAATATGGCGAATGTTTGTTTTTAGACGCTTTCCAAAAATATTTGCGAATTGGCTGCTCGTTTTTTTTGAATAGTCCACAAAATGACCAACAGTTATTAGGTAAGAATGCGCTTTTGTATTTCGAGCACAAAACACCCTGGAGTAGTGTTTAAAAGTATTATTAAAATTTTTGTTTATGAAACTGAAAAGAAAAAATAAATCAAATCAATAAATATAGGGCAAGGAGTACACTAGGCCCGATCGGACTCTTCTTTTTAAGATATAAGGAGAAGAGCGCCGTGCGGATTTCTCTCCAGCATCCCTCTGGAGCCTCATCTCTGCTCCACTCTCTTAAGGAGATGTCCCTTAGCAAGTCGCCTCATCGTCGTCCCCCCATCGCCGGAATCCATCGAGAAGGTGAATCGCAAAAAAATTTTAGAAATGTTCATCCCTCGGGAATAAAACTACTTCTCATTTGCAGGTGAATTTGAACGGATGCCGGAGCAACGATTTCTGGTTATTTCTAACTAAAGCGAACAATTCGGAAATCGATTTCGATTCTAAACATTTCCCGATGAATTGTCGCTATTTGATTGCCAGAGAAGACGAAAATAGCGAATACCAAATCGAGGAGATATTTCAAATAAAGAAAGAGAAAAAGATCAAGAAAATTCCCCTGGGCGATTGGTCCCGGAAAAATGGATTTAGTTTGGAAAAAATGCCATCGTTTTTTGAGAATAAATTGGATTTTGAATCTGTTTTAATGAAATTGGGCGTTTATAAGGTAGGCGGGGCGGGGAGTGCGCATTTCTTGAAATTCCACATTTTAGCTTTAAATTAATTCTTTTTTAGTCTGAACCTTCAATGGTTGTGATTGAATTAAACAATAACGAAACCAGGTATAGCGGAACATTCCCGATCATTTGGGAGATGACGGCGCAGGCCTTGAATTTAAAGCGAGTTCATTTATTTCTTTTGGTCTCTGTGCGCTCGAATTCCTGAGGCGAGTGAATGTTGTTTTGTTTCAGATCGCTTTATGTCCACTTGGATGGGAATTTCGGCAAACGTTTGGAGAATGGCTCCTGGACCGGGATGATGGGAGCTCTGCAGAGAAGAGAGGTCGATGCCGTTTTGTCACTAATTCAATCGACAAGTCGAAGTCAAATCGCCGACTTTCTAAAATGTGCCCAAGCACATAAGTATATATTATAATTCTTATAAAATTTCCTTCTCAGATAATAAAAAAAAAATTTAAATAGAATAATCTATGGATAAATAGGAAAAGGAGCGGGCTGCCCCTGCCGGGGGGGGGGGGGGGGGGCTATAAAGAACCCCCCCCCCGAAGTTTCCCAAAAATCTTTCTTGTTTTTTTTTTCCCCCGAAGATGGCCCCCAGAAAAACCAAAAACCCTTTTCGAAATATTCTTGACTGCCAGTCTAGTAATCCCTCACATTACTAAATTCCTCATTGATACATAATCTACCAGCCAATTTTTTTCATTTGCGTTTTTCTTTTTTACTTTCTCATATACGTAGCGTAATGTAGAGAAAGAATTGTAATCTTCCAAAAATTTGATCTCGATTAATTGTTCTTGACGTTGTGGAGTCCCTTTTTCTAATTATATCTGTGTATCTGTGTGTATACAATTTAATGGAGATCAATCCAATTATGTGGGCTATGTGGGGTTGAAAAAGTCGAAGGGAGACTACATAATTTTTAATATTGATTTATGGCGAGCTCCCCCTTCTCTTCTCAACCCAAACACACACACACACACACACATACACACTAAAAGGAAGGAAGAAATATTAAAACATTTTTGTTTCTTTTTAAGTTTTGTCAAAAAATTAACTATTTCCCATAATTCTCTCTAATTTTAAAGGGCAAAATCCTTGCCTTAGTTGAATTTCTAACGTTTTTTTTTTTTTTTTTTGCATTAACAATGTACCTTTTCTTATTTTGGTTTT
The DNA here is from genome assembly GCA_010014785.2 of Anisolabis maritima. Lineage (NCBI taxonomy): Eukaryota > Metazoa > Arthropoda > Insecta > Dermaptera > Anisolabididae > Anisolabis > Anisolabis maritima. The sequence continues at coordinate 6,777 of JAAAKE020112495.1, forward strand.
AATTCTTAACGCCCATTGTCTAGGGGAACCCTAGACAATCAACGGAGAAGTCAAGTCACGTTATCGTTTAGAATCTATCACCCCCCTCCAATGAGTGAAATTTTGCATGAACAACAAAAGACTCGTCATTTTTTACTCAGTTAACCCGAAATTTTGTTTGTATATTGAATTTTTGCAGGTTTATGCTCTTTATCCAGAAACCAAATTCAAAAGAAGGCATCAATTGGAACGCCTACTTGCATCCATTCCATGTGCAAGTGTGGGTCACTCTCTTCGTGTTCCTCCTGATTTTCACAGTTGCCAATGCCTTTATCTGCTGGCAAAACCAAGAAGGAAACTCCCCATCGATCATTGAATGTCTCCTTCAAACTATTGGTGGATTATGCCAACAAGGTCAAGAATAGCAATGCAGTGCATCAATTCGTTCAAATTCTCCGCATGCGCAGTTTGCTCCAGAGGTTCTTAACCGGAGGGCGCTTCATGAAGAGTCACTGTTAGAATTGAAATCTAATTTCATTTGTTAAAATAAATAAAAAATGGATACATATCCGAAAAGAATATCCGAACTTATTTACTATTAGCCCCCTTGCAAGGATTTTCCAAAATGAAATCGCCTTTGATTCGATTCCTGCATACGATTAATTCTTTTGACGTAAGAAAGAAAAAAACACAGTCTCCAAGATCGTCGTTGTTAAGAAAGGCCAAGCAGGGCGGCCCCGAAGATCAAGACTGGGGAACGTCATCGTAAATTTTAAAACTACTTATGGAAAACTTGTAAACTCTAAATGTCCTCTGTAGACAAAAAAAGAGATTAAAATAAAAAAAAATAGTTGGCAAGTTGATAAATATATCTACTATTATTAAAAAAAGCTAATCTTGTATGGATGAATGTAAATTTTTGCTCGAAAACGGCTCTAACGATACAGAGAAATGGAAAGAGAAAAGATAGAGATATCAAGCCAACTTCCTTTATTCGACGTTTCGGTTCTTCGGTTGGAGCCATCCTCACACTGCTTAGTTTTTTTTTTTTAACTTTGTCTGTTTGATCAGAGGAACATGAGATGGTCCCAATCCAAGAACCGAAATGTCGCTCTTGTTCGAATAAAGGAAGTTGGCTTGATATCTTCATCTTTTCTCTTTCCATTTCCCTCCACTGTCTGACTGGCCTTCGTCTGTGTATTGATTACCACTACTCTAACGATTTTGATGAAAATAAGTGAATTTACTAATCCAGGTGCTCGGACTCTGGATTCAAAAAAATAAAAGTTCTTGGAGTTTTTTTAGTTAGTTTAGAGTCAATAATAGAGATTTTTAAAAGCAGGGACCTTTGCAATTAGACAGAAGACCTAAAGATAGAGGCATTCGTCACAAATAGACTCCCGAAACAGAGACGTCCTAGATATAATTTCCTAAAGAGATCTAGCGCAATTTATTCCTAGCACCCGAATTAGAAGACAACACCAAATTTCATAAAAATCGATAGAGCCGTTTTCTAGAATAAATTTATATAGATATATACAAGATTAGCTCTTTTAATAATATAATAGATATGCCATTATAATCTATAAATTTTTTTTTTTAATTCTTAAACTCTTCTAATCAGTAGCTTAAAAATCTACAATATTATTTTGTATAAATAAAATGTTTATGTTGTATGCTGTGTCAAGGTCAAGAAGCATTGCTCTTGAGATCTTTAAAATCGAACGAATTTATGCACCCCATGTTTTTTTTTTTTCTTTCTTTTTAAATCTCTTACATTCATTACATACGTATACTAAATATGAAAATATGAATTTTTCAGGGATGGTCAACGATTTTTTAAGGAACACTTTATTTTCTGGAACTGTTTTAATATTGACCATCAATTCATTCTCGTATTTAATCTTTTATTTCTACTCCGCTTGCATCATCTCCTCTCTGCTCTCCAAGAGAGAAATTTTGCCATATAATGATTTAAGAGATGTTTTAAACTCCAATAGATACACGATAGGAATTCATTATGCTTCTAGTTTTGTAAATGAATTAAAGGTAAATTGTTTTTTTTTTTTTTTTTTTTTTTTTTTTTTTTGAGTGAAAAAAATCGATGCCAAGATTTCAACGGAAATACAAGTTTTGTGGTCCCTTGAGTCTAAAAAAAATCTCGTGTGACAATATAAAACGTGTTTTTCTGTTGAAATCTCGATATCGATTTCTTTGCAGTCGCAATATCATATAAAGGTAAGAGAAAGTAAAAAGGTTCTCGTCTCGGAAAGTTCGTTCCTAAAAATATGGGGGTTCAGGGGGCGTAACCTCTTGATGGAATGAGAAGCCAATAATAATAATTATGATTTTATTTTTAGAAATCAACAGAGCCAGTTATTAAAAGGCTTTATAAAGAATATATAGAGTCACAAAAACTTCCAGATCTCAAAGAGGCTTATAAAAATTTAGAAATTCGATCTGATTATGGCTTTATAGGTTTGGAAAAAGTCGTATTATATAATTTCCAGAATATAAATGTGGACTTGGTTTGGTTTCCAATTATGAATCGAATTTCATTCCTTACAACGGCAATAATAAAAGACCATCCTTATAAAAAATTCATTGATCTTAAGTAAGTATTAACGGGAAAAGGGTATTTGCAATTTTGACGCACCCTGTGTCTTTGTTTTAGATTGCTAAAAACCCTGGAAGCTGGCCTTTTGAAAAAAACAATTAAACAATTTATGAAGGCAAAAGAAACCGAGAAATACAGTGCCTTTACTCCTGTTGACATTAATAGCATCACTCTACCGTTAACCATTCTCATAACGGGAATTGTTATATCTTTGGTTATTCTGTTATTTGAATATTTCGTTTTTAATAACAAAAAAACTTGTCTTGTATTTAGTCAAAAAATGTTGAAATGAAATAACCTCACGTCTTATGTCTTAATGTCTTTTGAAAATTCTTTTGGTATTCTTTGTACACTTTCAAATTTAATTGAGAGCTCACCTGCAATCTTGAATTCCTGAGTTTCTTTCACATGTAATGATGAAAATCTCGAATAAAATTTTTCACTTTCAATTTTTGCAGAGTTTTTGTTTAAAGGTTTACGCTAACGTTTCGATTCGGGTTTGAGCCATCTTCGGACTCAACGATGATATAAATATATTTTTAAAATAGGCTACATTTCTTCATTCTTCAACGTTCCATAATTTTTACAAAGCCATATAAAATAAATAAATCAATTTACGACCTTCTAAAAGATACAATTCCTCGGTGGCAAATCACAAATAAATACAAAATTAAAAAAATAATACAAATAGAAATGTGTGCTGCTCAATAAAATATAATAAATTCATACATGCAACAAATGCTTGTCAAAACTCGTGACGGACGCATTATCTACCTACCCATGCCAAAATTCGCTTCGCCAATCTGGCCTCAAAAAGTTATCAATGGGTGGTGAAATATCAACAGACAAGAAATGAGCTGGAGTTTTTTTTAGAGTGAAGTGAATTTCTTTTTTACAGAGAACTTTGATTGTATCTATTGACGAGAAGTACTCTAGATGGGTAGCCCGCCGAAGCGAGCTAGTATAGATATATACTTATATCAATAAATGTCTTCCTAAAAAAAGTTTGATAAGATTAGGTATCTGATGAAGGCTCCTCTACCGAAACGATCGTCAAGAGTCACTCTAAAGATAGAAATAGAAGAAAAAAAATTCATGCCCATCCATCCTGAGCACTGCCTTGCGAAACATCGTATTCGTCTCCTTGTACCAGCGAAACAATTACAAAAAAAAGCTTACAACTTGTGGATTTGTAATTATTCCAGGGAATCTTCTTAATTCTCTTAAGTCTCCTCCCCTTCATTCTTGTAACGTCACAGAGACACGCAGGAATTTTTTTTTTTTTTGTTTAAATTGAAAATCCCCTCTCCCCATTAGAATTATGTGACTGGAATAAAATACGATCAAAGTAACTCTTGGTTGCTTTTTACTTTTTTCCGACAACGATAAAAGCACAAAGTCTTTTTACTTAAAAAAAATATAGTCACGAATTCAAATTGTTTGAGTCTTAAAGAAATGTGTACGATATAAAAAAAAATTGGTGTGACTAACACACATCACACAACTTTCTTGTATCAAAGAAGAAAGGAAAGCTATCATCATTATTTTGATTTTTTTTGAGTCGACCCTTCTGGAAACTTTTCTATGTACATCCAATTTAACATCGTTAGAGTAGTTTAAGAGAAAATGACAGAGTAAAGTGCGCTGCATACAATTTTTGGGGGAATAAGAATTGCATTTCAAAGATCATCTAATAAATAATTGATTTGTGAATTTTAATCAAAATCGTTAGAGCAAATTTTGAGAAAATCAAAATAAGTATAAAAAAAGTACATCAATAAAGTACTAGTCTCTTTGGACGATTTTATCCAAAAGCTTCGAGATGCAAGTACCCGGCTTAAATATAAAATTTCAGCCTTGTATGTTTTTTAATTTTTGAGAAACACACAGAGACCATTTTGCGACTCAAGGAACCTCAAAACGTGTATTTCCTTTGATTTATTTTTACGATTGCAATACTTTCTCACTATATATTACATATATATAGGTAAGAGAATAAAAAAAAAGGCGAGAGTTTGCTAGCAGAGAATTGAAGATTTAGCGGAGTAGATGGCTTTTTCCTGGGAATAATCAGTATTGTTGTTGAGGTTCAGTGATATTTCCCATGTCTTGGTTGATTGTTGATGTGGTTCGGCTCAATTGCAGCTGACTGACGGACTCAACAGACCATCTTGGTAATTTTCCTTCACCCCAGAGAAGGGAGTTAATATAAAATCATTAATGAAAATTATACACTACTATCTAATATTTTTCAAACAAGTCATAAAAACGAATAAAATAAATTTTTTCCCTGTTTGAATAATGGATACAAATGAAAGAGGGAGTGATCATTTTCTAAGCCCGATGAAACGATAGCGGATTACTTTTTTAATCCGTTATGTTAATATTAATCCCTTCATAAATCACTAAAAAAAAAAAAAAAAAAAAAAAAATAAATAAATAAAAATTCGTTAAAACCTAAATTACCAACCCATTTTTAAAAAAAAAACGAAAGGAATTTCCGCCACGTAGCTATACAATGTAATATAATTAATGAAACGTGTATGGTATTCTCATTTAATATCTGATAATAATGATGACGTGAGAATTTTTTTTAGAATTAGAGTTGCAAGCTCATCTCTCTATCGACGTAAAAAAAAAAAAAAAAAAACTGCACTCTAATTTCATCTGAAATTATTTATGATTTTTTACACTCTGTATAAAAAAATGAAATATGAAGGGGCCATTACTTGGATATCCCTCATAAATGAATTAATAACAAGCAGATCGTGCTAGGGCAAGCGGTCAACTTTGTCGATCATTTATTAATTATATATATATTTTTACTTTAAATCTTTTTCAGCATGCAGACTCCGTCCATATTTATTTTTATTAAATGATAGCCAATATAAAATAAATAAAATTTGTCGCTCAAGGACGAGAAGTGAACCACTGGCTTTTGGTATGTGAAGCGAGACCTCTACCTCAGAACCAAGGGACAGGCCAATAGTAAGAAATCCTTAATTAGTCAGAGGATATTATTTTTTTTTGATTAATTAATTTTAATTAATATATTTAAATCTCACATTCATTATTTGATTAAAATTAAATTTTGATTAATTATATTCTTTGCTTTTGTTTAGTGATTAACTGCGCAACCTGCTTACGACGCCTGTACTCGTCTATCGAAAATTTTTTTGGCTTTTTTCTAGCTTCTCATATTAGATAGAAGTTACAATAAAATTTCAAAAATTAGTTGTATGGTGATTAATTTTTTTGTCACTCTCATGGTTGTATTAATAATTGAAAGCAGAAATCTTTTAAAAATTACTAGTAAATAATTATGTGACGTGACTCTTGTTCACTCTTTTCAGGGATTTTATGTTATTTTTCACTTATTTATACACTGGAAAAGTCTCGTTTCAAATTTCATTTGATCTAAGATCATTTGGACTCCATTCTTATTTATTTATATTAATATGTAATATGTAATAATATAAATAAATTTTTGTCGCTTAGAACGGGAAGCGAACCACTGAGTTTTGATATCTGAATTGATGCCGCTACCTCAGCACCAAAGGACAGAACAGAATATAATTATATTTAAAAATATATATATATATACGGTAAATTTTATGTAGGGAAATAAATTGAATTGCCCCCCCCCCCCCGTCGTCATTACCTATTATTTCTGAAGAAATTTTGTAATTGATAAAAAATCATCTAGCATTATTCCCATCTTTTGTAGAACCAAGGCTAGGCCTAGGAATATTTTGTATTAGATTTTTTTCTTTGTTTTTAATAAAGAATTTCTTAGCCTAAACTATGAACACAACTATGTAATTTTTCTTTCGGTCTTCATTTAAATTAAAAGTTATAATTGGAACCTATCTATTGGGGAATAGAGCCTTAAAACGGGGGGAAGGTGATGAATGTTAAAATATGAGCGTTGTCTTTTATATTTCGGGATTTGAGATCTTTTTGTTGATGCAATATTGAATGTATGCCTCGCCCCCCCCCCCCTCTCTAATTGGACCGATGGAAAAGGGATGGAGTCAAGTAAATGAAAAATACGGTATATCACGTATCAATTGCCCTCAGTCAAATCACATAGATGATATTGTTATTTTATTTTATATTTTTTTTACTCGTTACTTGTTATTCAGGCATATTTATTTTTACAAATTTATAACTCTCAGAATGGCTCCCACCTCGTGACCGAGAGGTTAGAGATACGGACATTGTCAATATTGAAAACCTACAAAGTCAAAGGATGTGGGTTCGGATCCCAGGAACTTCGATCAAAATTTATTTAAATTATTAGGATTGGAATAAATATAAATAAATACGCCTGGATCATTGTATTGTAATATTCTATATAATATAGAGTCTAAATGGCCCTAAATACCGAAAAGACTAAAACAAAAAAGAAAAAAAAAAGCTCGGACATAATTTAAAAAAAAAAAAAGAAAAAAAGTATTCTCGAACTCAGGAGGTTTAAAACGTCAAAAACAATCAAAATTTTGAGATCGAATTTTTGGACGATTACAATACTTTCCCTATACGAGAAAATAAAAACCATTTTTACGTTACAATTAATTAAAAATATAAATCAAAATGGAAGTTCTGTCCTCTATAGCGCCACTATTTTTATTTGATTTAGTTGATTCAAATATTGGAACTGATCAGAAATGGAAAATATATAGAATCCTTAAAAATAAATAATTTCAAGAGGCTGACCTAAATTTATGTTCCAAGGGAAAGTTGAACTTGGAAGAGAGAGAGAGAGAAACTCACCCCCTTTGGTAAAGCGTAATTTTGGCAAAAGATCAAAATCGAAGTCAACTCGACTTCATGAATTCTTAAACTCTTTTTTTTTCCCTTAATTTACAATGAGCAAGAAATATAAATATAGGCGTTATAGGGCAATATAAAGGGGAACAGTCTGTTTTGGAATTAAAATTAACTTTTCATCTGCAAATGGCGTAGATTTGTTTGAAAAAATTAAATAAATAAATTTAAAAAAATATCAAATAACTAGCTAACATGTGTTTGATGACGGAGGCAAAAAGAAAGACTGGCAAATAAATGCTAGTCTTGCCAGAAGTTCACAGAAGTTTTCCATATGATTTTTCTTTTTCTTACCTATATATATGGAGAATAGACTGTTAAGTTTGCGATTGCAAAAAAAATTCGAGATCGAGATCGCAGAGAGCGGTAAAAAATTATTAATTAATTTTTAGCGCACCCCAATTTCCTCAATATTTGCTGGCCCAAATCTTTTGAAATTCAATGATTATAATTAAGACATTTGTCTTCAATTCTGCGCCAATTTTCCTAACAATCCGCTGAGTGTGAATGAAATTATTCTAAAAGAACGGAAAAAAAATTTGGTAGATAATAAAAATAATATTATAAATCAATATTGAGAGAAAACTATTTGGAATATTATTTATTATTTTTTTAAATCTTTTTCGGCATCTGAGGCCTCCGTGCTTATTTATTTGAATCAATTGGTGGCCTTAAGATAAATTTTTATCGTTTAGAACGGGAATCGAACCACCGATCTTTGGTACGTGAAGCGAGACCTCTAACTCTGCACCAAGGCATTTTTTTTTTTTAATTTAACTAATTGAAAGATATTTATTTATCCAAACAACATAACTCCCCCCCCCTCCAAGAGGTTGATATTGTCATTATAAGGAGTGTGGGTTCGGCAACCCTGGCCAGAAAAATTTATTGGATACCAATTGATGTAAATAAATATGCCTGGCTAATGTATTAATAAATATATTGTGTATCATTTAAAAGTCGATATGGCCTCCGATGCCGAAAAGACAATCAACAGGACATGACTTGTCTACTCGAAAGGACGCATTCTTATATTATAAGGGAAAGTGTGGCTTTTTTTTTTTATTCTTTGATCCTTTTAGAATCTACTAAAGAGAAGTTGATTTTGCAAACTACTCGGTATCTTTTTTTTTTCTTTTTAAGAAAACTCCTCCATTGTGCATATATTTATTACAGAGTAGTGTTTAAAAAGTTTAGCTGCATATCTTGATTATTTTCAATGCGTGTATATAATTAATACAGCCACAAATTCCGTTAATATATTCCGAAAGTTTGTTAGAAAGAGAGAGAGAGAGAGAGAGAATTTGACTGAGAGAGTGAAATATAATAAAATAAATCAAGAGCCTGTTGTTGATAAATAAATTCAAATTGTTTTTTTTTTTTTTAATTTTTTTTCTTACGTCAATAAATCCAATCCGTTTTTTCTCACCTTTTTTGGTTGCTACTCTGATCTCTATTGTTAACGCGTTAAACTAAATCCATAAAACAAGTTAAATAAACAATAAACAAATCGGAAGAATTGTTGACAGAGTAAAGAATGTAATGATGGGAGCAAACAAAAAAATCCATCAACTTCTTCCTTTAAAGGTCGTGCCTGCGTCATAAAAAATAAAAGAGAGCGCAAAAAAAAAAAAAAAATTGAATTAGAGTAAATAGGTGATTTTAATATTTAAAATCACGATTTATTTTTTATTTGTAACTTCTTTATTTATTCCAAGATACGAAGGGGATGCGTTCATATTAAAGTGAAATCAGATTTAGAAAAAAAAAAAAAATGGCCACGAAGTTGTAACATCTCTAACCATATCCTCTGAGAATATAAGTTAGGACACTACGAGTATACAAGTCATGACATGTTGAAATGTTTTTTTTGTAGAAATAAAAGATTTAATTGAATTTTAAATATTATATTGGATATTATTATAAATAAATAGGGACGGATTCTAAATGCCGCCCAGATGCCGTAAAAGATAAAAAAAAAATGAAAAAAGGGATGAAATATAATTTCTCTCTCTACTGACTATGTTTCATCTTATGTCCAATTTTTTTAGAATAAATCGACCTCCCCTGGACGGAAATTGGCCCAGGGATGAAAACTAACGTCTTAATTATTATCACCGCGTTTCAAAAGATATGCCTAGGCGTGTCCTGAGAAAATCATGATGTGCGATAAATACAGGTGGTGGACAAAATAATGGAAACACCTAATATTTTACCATCATAATCTTAGAACATAATTTAAACAATTAAAACTTGGCATATGTTCCTATTTTCTGTATAATAATTTTGTTATTTGGTATATTGATGTAAAATGTATGTTATTTT
>JAAAKE020112506.1:0-12541 GCA_010014785.2 Anisolabis maritima
CCAATTTTTGAGTTAAAATTTAGACAAAAAATATTCGGTATATTCAACGGTGGATTTAACGAAATGTGGAGGTCACAACACAAAGGACCCCAAGGTGCATTAAAAAAAAAAAAAAGATACATAACCTCCCGCCAAGAGCAGATAAAAATTGTGGTAGGTCGTTAAAAATGTGTTAAGAAAAAAATTTTTGTATAGAGAAAAATGAGATATGAGAGAGACCCCATGGAGATATTTAAAATTATCTTACAATTTTTTTTTTATATATATATATAAAAAAAACCCCAGCAATCAAACCTTGGCCAAGATTAACTTTTTCTTTGAGAATTGTCAAAAATGTGACAGTTCTTTTTATTTATTTTTATAATCTATCAAATTTCATCGTTTATTTTTTTTCCACCGGATTGATATCTTTTTGTTCAGCTCTCATATATCGTGCTTTAGTTATTGTGATCTTCCCGTGTTGGCTTGTGTTTTTTTAGCATCCTTGAACCGGGGCCTGTGTCCTATCGGTCTTTCCTATGACGCATGTATTATTATCATCAGGTATCTATATGAAGGGAGGTGGGGGAGTGTCCCGTTATACGCCGTCGCCGCCAAAGACCACTTTGGGGTCACAAGGAGAGAGAAAACGGGTATCTTTCTCTCTTGACGGGTTTGGGTTCGGGTCTAGGTTCTTGGGATCACTTCTCTCTTGTCTCGCAATGCAGGGCCTCAGGGGCTGGCCTCTTTTTTCTCTTTCTATTCGGTTCGCTTTTTGCAATAGTATGTTACTCTCAAAATGAGGTGGCATTTATTATTATTTTTTTCACTAAAATGATTTATATGATTGAGGTGTCATAAAATGTTCTTCCGCTTTGCTTATACTAAGGAATAATAAAATATTTTTTAAAATTAAAATTTTGTAATTTTTTAAAACAGAAAATTTGGGTTTTTAAATTTCTAATAAATATATTTTTTAAATATTAAAAGAACTGGATTATTGGAAAAACCTAACCTATTATTCTACGTCTACTAGGATAATTAACCGATTAATTTAAATTAATTAAAAATCAAACTCATTAAAAATACTAATCGATTAAAAATAAATTCATTGGTAAAGAATAGATTGAGTAAGAGATCTGCTTCATCTTGATTCGGACTAAAAAAAAGGCCTAACGTAATTTTAGGATGCAATAATAGAAATTTAAGGACAACCAGGGGGAATTTTTAACCAATTTTATTTTAAGATTAAAAATTGTTCTGACTAAACCAATTTATATCGAGTTTATGTGTGTCTCGAGGGATTGGCGGGGGCAATTGCCCAAATTATGCTCATTTACTCCAAAATACTTTCTTTTTTTAAGTCTTTCGGCATCTGAGACCATTTAGATTCTGATCATATTTATTTAAATTAATTAGTAGCTAATATAATTTAAATAAATTTTATTGCTCCGAACGAAAAGTGAACCACTGACCTTTGCAACGTGAAGAGACTTCTACTTCTGCTTAAAAAAATATTTTTTAAATATATTATTTTTTTAAATAGGTTGCTTAAGTACACTTCATATTTTAAAAACAATTACACAATATTAATGAATTAAATAATAAATATAAAATTTTGTTTATTCAAGTGAAATCTTTTATTTTAAATTTCCTGAAGATTTTTTGAAATATATTTTTTATATATAATTAAAAGAATTACTTAGCATTATGTAGAGGTGTATATAAGAGTAATAAATTTTGTTAAGTAATATTTTGTCGAATTATTTTTTCTACTTTCATTGAAATACCTCTACAAAGGCAACTTTCCTAGCGAGTAATATTTCAATATATTATTGTATTTCAGCCAGTAAAGCAATTTGTTTTCGAGAAGTGACGAAATTTACCTACTAATTAGTTTAACACATTTTCCATACAGTTCATCAAAATCTAATTCAATAGAAATATTAAATTTGAGTATTTAAAGGAATGTATTATTAAATATAGTAATTATTAACCGAGGTATTTTTGGATGTGGTGAATAAATTTTATTCAATAAAATTTCCTCTCAAGTTAAATTTTCAATGATCAAACTCTTTTCAAATGTAAAATAGGAGAAATTCTTTTGATTCAGATAAAAGTGGAAAATTTAAAAAAGATAAAAAAAAAATCTTCAAGGTTAATTTGGTACAATTATAATTATTGTGTATTTGAACTTATTCCCGAGTTCAAGATCAAAGAGAAGAGTTGGCAGTTGAAAAAAAGTCATAAAATTAATATTAGTAAAATGAATTATTTTCTTATTTCTTTAGAGGAGCTTTACTCCCTAACAGGTGGTATTAAATTTTTTTTTTATCGAAACAAAACTTTTAAAAGATCAAATAACTAAATATATAAAATGAAAAATTATATTTTATTTAATGTTTATAAATAAATATAATTTCACATTTTAACAGAGAATAATGTTCTTCATCACAAGATTTCTAGTATTAGTAAATTAGTTAAACTGTATCATCACCATATTCCATATTTCGAAAAAAATAAGATAAAATAGGAGTTGAAGAGAGGGAAACCCAAAGAGTCTACTCTTTCAAGGTTAGAGGTGCTAGGCGCAAAATTTGAGTTAAATTATTACATTATATTATTATAATAATTATAAAAAGTTGGCAGTAATTTTTTTTAGATTTCCAAAAAGAATAACATTGTATACTCTTAAGTCAGAAAGAATTTTAGTTATATCCTATAAAAAAATTTTGTTGGTTGGAACTGTTATATAATCTAAAAATAGTACTATAAATGAATCAAAAAATAACGGTCCTTCATTATTATCTATTTAAATGGATATATAACAAAAGAAATATTTTTTTCATATATATATTAATTTTATTAAATTATGAGAAAATAATTATCTATAGTTAAAAAGATAAAATAAATTAATAGTATATTATATAAATATTATTCTTCAATTTTATTATTCAGTATCTTCAGTGGGAAATATGCAAAAGTGTTAAAAAGCCATCTTCATTTTATAACCCGTCAATTTATTCTACTTAAAGCTATAATGAAGTTCATTAGAAAGAGAATTCAGTCTCAATAGAAATGAAAAGTTTCCCGCTTGTTTTTTATCCTCTCTTTTTCTTTCCAGTGGATTTGTTTTTTTAATGCACGTAAAAATAAAAATTTCGCTATCATATAAACATCGCGAGAGAGTGGGAGTGGGGGAAGGTGTCCCGGAAGTGATGTCAGCAGTTTCCTTTGTGGAAATTGTCAGACATATATACACGTGTGTGCTGATCGAGCAGAACACGTATACCTTGGCACTTCGGCATACTTGAACAGGGCCAAATCGGAATTTATTATTATTATTATTAGGCGTAGATACCCTTTTGGAAGGCCTCCTGACCAAACAAGTCACCTTTTGGACCCCCTTATGTTTGTTTTTTGGTACTATTCACAAATGAAATTATTATTAAAAACTTTTTTTGGGTTTTGAAAATTTGGGACCACCCAGAATGTTCTAAACTAGCACGAGGACTTGGATGTTGTACGCGTTTAAGTTTGTTAGATTGGTGGTTTACAAGGTTAAGGTCTGCATTTAGAAACAGACTTAACTTGAATTAGCTAACAAATTAAGCCACTAACTGAAAAAAAAACCGGCTCTTAATGAGAAAAACTTTTTTTAGTTTCAGCTACTTAGGTCATTTGAAGTGAAGAAGATATACATACATATCACTTAAAATTAGTACCGATGGGTTCCAGTGGGCGTTCAGCACTTGTTTCTTGAAGGCCACCTATCCGAGGTTCAGCAGTGCTTGGCCTTGCTTAGTAACAATGATCTCAGTAGCTTTTGCTCTTCTTTCCGGCCCGTCCCGGTGACAATTATATGAGTTATATATTGGTATGGTGGACCGACCCGGAACCGAACCGAGGACAATTTAAAGTTAAAATAGATTTTTATTTTTTTAATCACGGTTTTTTTTTTTGTTAATTTATTTGTCTTTTTGTTGACGCAAACCCATCTACAACAAATATTAATACACCGGGGCCCCATAAAATCTAAAATTAAAATTTTTTATATTTAAGAAATATCCTATGACTTGGGGTTGATAAATATTATTCTACACAACGTCCCTCATACCTTTGAAATCCTAATCAGATATTATTTACAGAGATAGTATATATAAATGTGTTTCTATAAGAAATTTCGCAGGTTAAAAATAATTGTTAAACGTAAAAAAATAGAAATTTTTTAATTTAGTGAAATAATAATATATGTAAAACGAGGAGGAAAGCCATACAATAGTCTTTTATTCTAGTTGTTAAACGCCTGGCTTGTGATCCCTATATAACATTTTTCAGGAACCAGAATAAATGAAGAGTAAAATCAAATTTTATATTGATTAAATTTAAAATTTTATTTATTATTATATATTAACACCTAGCTGATCAACCAGGATTAAACCAATGGACTTTCCACTGCTAAGTTCAAGGTGATTCAGGTTCAAATCCAGATTATACAACGCTATGATTGATGGGGAAGGAAGCGAGAACCCACTCCAGGAAAACCCTAACCAATTTACTCTCCTGAGTTGGCAGAACGTGTTTGCACCTGATGAGTTTTTTTATGCATCAACACTGAAAAATAGTTTAGGAATGAATAGGGTTTAAATCCCTCATCTAAAGTAGGAGATTTATTTTTTATATTGTTGTAATTTCTTGGGAATTAAATAGAGTTAGAAAAATAAAAACAAAAATAAAAGGATCATCGCTTTGTTTGGTGCTCGACATCATCATCATCATGAGGGCGTGGGTGTGGAAAGAACTGGCCTTGGAAATAAATTCGCAAGTTTTTTTTTTCTTTCATTTTTTTTTTTTTTTTTTGCAGACGCGCAATTTCATCAGATCCATTTATGTATATAAAAAAAAAAAATCGTAGGCAAAAAAGAAGTTAAAATTTCAAAAATAAAATCGGATTAAAGGATAACGTGGGAATAATGATTCTTAAACAATTATTTTTTTTCAAGTTTTGTGATTTGTTTTGTTATGAGGATGGGAAAAAAAAAATTATTCAACAAGCAGCGAGATTAAATATGTTCATCAGTTAAGTCCTTAATAAAATGAAGGGTGAAATGGAATGAATTAATGAAAAAAACAAGTGTCTTAAGGAAAAAGAAACCCCATTAGAAGACGAGTGGCCGGTCGAGTCACATCAAAAGAACCGACGGGAAGATTAAGTCAGGGGGGGGGGAATGAAAGATTTAGTTTAAATGCTAAGAGTATAATGGATATAATAATATAATCGAAAGGGTTTTAAAATATTATAGAAAATAAAAATGAAAGAGGAGCTTTATAATTTAAGGATTTTTTTAAATTTTAAGATTAAACATTTTGCTGGACCAACCAGATTAATTTTCTTTTAACCCACTAATTTTTAAAGCAAATCAAAATTTGTTGACTTACTATACAATATCTCTTAGAATTTTTTGAATTTCCTGTTAAGTGTTTACAAACACGATCAAATCAAAAACGAATATTGCTTCTAAGAGCCAGCCACTTGAGATACAAAATTGTCACTGTTTTAATATTTATAACGGAGGTATTTATGCAAAAAAAAATAATATTTTAAATGTGACTAAGGGGCCGTGAAAGCTTTTAAAATCCTTTTTTATGTGAACTTTATTCTCACCCTAACTTTTAATAAAATAAATATTTGTTTTCATTTTTAATATAAATTTTAAGCTTTAATTAATAAAACATTATGTATACAATGAAGACTAAAAAAATATTCATAAATTCACTCATTAGAAAAAGCAGAAAAAAAAAACGTCTTGATATAATTGTTAATTCGAAAAATTAATTACTAAAATTTGGTATTTGTATTTAATTAGCGATTATTTAAATAAAAATTTAGTCACTTTTACATAATGAAATAAAATTTGTTCAGTCGATTGAAACTAAATAAATTTCATTTGAGATGAATGGTTATGGGTGTAAAAAAATTAAATTAACATCCTACACTTTTTGAAAATATGTAGAAAGGTTTCAATCAATGGATGGTTTTCTTCAAAAATCAGAAAGAAGATTAAATGAAAATTCAAAAAATAAAGAAATATTATTAATAAATGAAATAAGGAAAAAAATAATAAATAGTAAATTTCGCAACCTGATTACATTTCTAAATTATTTTTAAGGATGAGCTTTGAGTTTTAGCACATGGTGCAAATAACTTTTTTTAGAACTAAAATATATGAATTTTTTTTTTAGGAATCGAACCTCGCATCTTAGGAAGTTTCAACTTGATTTCGAATTTCTGAAATTAATTTTTTTTATTCAAAAATTTCGTCAAAAGTTATTTTTACTGTTTTATTTATTTAACAAGTATTAAATTTAATTACAAATGAAGCTTCGCTTGCTTATTATGTCTTTTTTTATTCATTTGAATGATCTCTAAAATAACTCGAAAAATAATATGTAGGAGGATTATAAGGAGCACCCGAAACGATATTTATATATATATATATTTATATCAATTAAATAAGTCTCGATAAAAAACATTCGTTTTTATTTTTCTAATAAATACTAAAATTTCGCCCTTTCAAATTAGGACTAATTTAATTTTTATTTTAATATATATTTAAATGCTTGGATGGGGATGAAAAAAGTCGACATTGAGATCTCTACTTTCCGCAAGGCCTAGTTGAACTTCAAAGAATATAAAACGAACACGGACTTTTCAATGTAAAGTGGGAAGAATGAATAGACTAAATAAATAAATAAATAAACAAAGCTTTATGGATAGTAATATGTATCTTTTAAAAAATTTTTAGCCTGAATTTTAAAAAGAAAGTACTTTTATGAGAGAGTAAATCAAATCAATGTAAGATTTATGGCGTCTTCCAAGAAAAAGCTATTTCTTTGAAAGAAAACAAAAGATAAAATTGTTCAGTTGGCCATTTTCGAAAGGCAAATTTATTTTGTTTGTCAAAAATATTTGAATTTCCTAAAAATAAAATTTGTTCTCATCAAAACTTTAAATATAACTCAAAAATAAACTACAAATAAAATTAAAGTCCATTCTGTCTGTTTAAGAATATATTATGAATTTAAGTTAAAATACTATTTGGATTTATTTTGACAAGAAAAAGAAATCAAAATCAAAATTTGAGTCATAAATAAAAATTATCATCAATAAGGAAGGAAGGTTATTGACTTAAAAAATTGAATTGCTAATTTTTTCTTCAAAAAAAGATTAATTTCATAAAAATTTCAAATATAGTATAGATAAAAATTTTGAGATAGCACTGGTTCATCAATAATAATTTTTCCTATTAACAAATTCCCTTCAAAAATTAAGAAAGAGCAGATAATTAGTAATTTTTGGTCCAAATATGAAATTATATAATTTCACTATCAAAGAAATATAAGCATCCGATCTTTTTTATACAAATGGAAATAAGATAATTTTTCTGGTTATTATAATAATAATTATTCTTGGAATATTAAAAATAAACAGGAATGTATTTTAATAATTATGGAGCAAAAAGAAATAATACCTGTTTTTAATAAATTAATGATTTTGAAAAATAATTTTTCATTCAAGGGTTTAAGACAAAAATCGTATCGTATCTTACTAATTATAAGAAATTTTATTTTGCAAAAATTAAATTTCAAAAGGTCAAATGTATTAGTCTGGGTCGTTGGCCAATAATCATTTAATCCTAGTAATTTTTAGCGGATTTTTATGGAATTCTAGAAAAATTTAATAAGATGAATTTAATAGGTTTAAAATAGAATTTTATATTCCTTAAAAGCTGAAAAAATATTTGATTTATTACTTCAAAAGTAATTGAAAATTTTGTATTAGGATAATTGTGTGATGATATTCAATAACTAAAAAAATTTTTGCAAAAATTTTATATTTATTTAAGCAATTTAGATATTTTTCTTAAATTCCATTCATTTAAGAAATTGTACTTTGGTTATCAGAGAATTAATTAATTAACTTTTTCAAAAATAGTGACCTCAGAGTTGCAAAAAATCTCTTCAATTTGTTTTTAAGATTACATTTTAATATTTCTATTAGTTTTTGAGAGAGATTTTTTAAAATCCTCTCTGATTTCCCTAAAAGTATCATTTTTGAGATCTAGAGAAGATATTAATCAATCAGATAAAAAATTTACTTCATTTTATCATGATGGTAAAAATCATAAAGATAGGCGTAGCAACATCTTTATTTTATATTTTTAAGACAAGGTTTTCCACACAATTTGTCTTTTCCAATCACGACACTTTATACAAATTTTTTATGCGCCAACATAAATCTTTGAGTCGTGAATGAATATCAAAAGATGTCAAATTTTGTTGTTTGTTTTATATTGACATTAAATAATGGAAAGATAAATGTTATGGTAACTTATTTTTAGAATCACAGGAAGAGAAGAAAATTCCCATTTTCAATTTTGTGCGATTTAAAAAAAAATTCAAAATCATATTTTGACAATCGACAAGTTTCATCAAAAAATAAATAATAAATTTAAATTCTCAATCCAGCTTTATTTAATACACTTTGAGAAAGAAATTTAAAAATTGGACCTAACCAGTTTGGGGTTTGAATTGCTCAATGATATCAGACTTACATTATCATTCTGAAGGTATAAATCGAAAAGTATATTTATAAAAAAATTAAAATATCTAGTCGTTTATCTTTTTCCCCACCATCATAGCTGTCTAATTTATTCCTATTCGCTTTCTTCATGAATCAAGCTAATAAGAAATTATAATCCCTATTTTCTAAAAATAAAAGTTGATTGAGATAATAATTAGAAATGATAGAAGTTGTCTTTTCTACGCATAATGAGAGAAACAGTTCAAGGCTGAAGGTGTGGATGAAGTCAAGTTCAGGGTTGGCTTCCAGACAGATCAACAGACAGCTTAGCCCAGAATCCGTCACACTTATAATAAACATATAAAGGCACTCAGATGCGAGGCTGTGGTCCAGCCCCTCCAGGGCACAGACATTGGAATCTCACCACTAAACAGAAGGGGACCGAACGAGAGAACAAGCAACATGTGGGGCCCCTGGAGTATAGGCACACACCTGCACCACACCTCCTGATTTTTCCATGAGATTACACCATCGAAAGAGAGAGAGAGAGAGAGGGAGAGAGAGATTAAAATATCACTCACTCACTTTTCAATAACGTCATATCAAAAATTTCGTTTTTATTAATTATTACTTTTGCTTATTTTTTTTTAACTTTAATCAAAAATTGTTAATAAAAATGAAAATATTTATTTATTATTGAATATTTATGGGATATCCATTTTGAAAAAAAAAATATATATATATAAATATATAAAAATTGGGTGAGGATGTTTGTTCAAAGCCCTATCAACCGGAAAAACTGAATGGAGATCCTGGGTTAAAACAAACTCATCAACAAACTATCCACAAAAAAAAAAAAATGATCCAAAATTTTAAGTACCTATATAGAAAATACTAATAAATGAAAAAGTTTTATGATCATTTTAAATAGATGAGGATCGTTTTACTGTGTGTGAAAATGAAAAAAAAATCCTCCTAAAAAATTTATGATTCTTTTTTATTTTGTTTTGAAAAATTTAGTTATTTTTATTTAGAGAGAGAAATTTCATTATAACAAATTAATTACTTATTAATATATGTAAAATTATTTATATTAGGTTATAGATATCAATTCTTTGAAAACGATAATATATTATTATTCAAATGACAATGAAATATTAATTTAAGAGTTTGTAAAATTGATAAAATGAGAAAAGAGTTAGTTAAAAAATGATATAATAATGCCATGTGCATGAAAGGTGGAAAAATGTAAAATACATGTGATTTTTAGAATGTAACCCCCCAGAGGAGAAAAGCCCAAGGTCATTTTCAGGTACATACAGAGCGTCCTGGCGAGTGTGGTTGCTGCTGAGCCTGCCACTCCATCCACGGTTTGTGTTGTCCCTCTTGGGTTCAAGTCCAAATCCCAAAACTCCAAATAAACTTCTCCGAGATCAGGAGCATTGCTTGAAGCAATCGAAGGACTAAGTTTTGGTTGTTGTTGTGGTTGTCCGTTTGTTGTTCCAATCACTAACGAGGACGACGTGACTTCGGATGAGGAGCCGTCCAATGGACCCAGCATCCGTGGCGTGTTCGCCACCCACGTGGCCATTACTATTTGTATATTATTCTGGTTGTTATTGTTGTTGTTGTTGTTTAATAAAAGACAGCACTCTGATAAAGAGAATTCCTAATTATCTACGTACCCAATGAGGGTTGGGATCCGACTAAGA
This sequence comes from Anisolabis maritima, assembly GCA_010014785.2. Classification (NCBI taxonomy): domain Eukaryota; kingdom Metazoa; phylum Arthropoda; class Insecta; order Dermaptera; family Anisolabididae; genus Anisolabis; species Anisolabis maritima. The sequence continues at coordinate 10,276 of JAAAKE020112506.1, forward strand.
GCGATGACGACGGTTCGAGGGCCGGCCGGCCGGCGACGGAGGGAGGGTAGACGCCTGGCCTGGAGTGGGGACGCTGGAGGGGAAGCCAAAGGGACAAAAAACGCCGCCAGGGTGTGCACCTGGCATCTGATCGGCCACCTTGACCCACATGCACTCGGGGATGGCGGAAAAAAACACTCGGCCAACCACCTGGCTCTTTTTTTTATTTAACCCCAGGAAAAATTTGGGATTCACATGCCTGCCAGTCGGATTTTTAAGAAGATGGACAACCAAAAAAAATTTTTTTAATCAAAATCCAACAGATGTATGATTTAATTAACATAATTCCCTTAAGGCTTCGGGTATTGTTAATAATTTTTTGAAGATTAAATAATAAAAGCATACAAGGAGAGAGAGAGAGAGGTTTTACTCATGAACTTGACCACAAGGAGTAATAAACTTATTTATCTCATCAACAATTTTCACTGAATAATTTGTCATAATACTAATCAAGTTATATATGAAATTTAAATATTATATATGATTTTGATGATGATCACTTATCTAAATTCTCATGGGGAAAAAAATAACTTCAATTAGCTAGTATAAACTGTGCTGAAGTATTTTATTTATTTATTTATTTTTCCATTTTTTTTAAGAAATAAAGAAATTTATTAAAAAATTAACTTTAATAAAAGTTTTAAATAAAAAATTATAATTCACTTCCCGAAAAGGTCCGAAAGTCGAAGTAATCAAAAAAAGATCGTAATTCGTGCTCACCCACCAAATCAATTTTGATATGATTGCCTTACCTCTCTTAGATTCGGTCGGTAAAAAAAAATTTCTTTTATTATATGACTAAGCTGAATTGGTTAGCTTATATGTGCGAAAATTTACGTGTCAATTTACAAATACATTTTTTCAAATGATTAATATTTGTCCAATCAACTCGCCTATTTTATAAATTCTAATTATGCATATTCTTTTATACATGAAAATTCCTTATTATTTTATCAAAATAGCTTTTAGATACCAGTGAATTTGGGAAAAAGAAGAAAAACTTATTAAGAACCTAGAATCCAGTTTGTGTTGACCTCAAACCTCCCCTCCCATTCTGTAAAAAAAAAAAAGTAAAAAAAAAAAAACACTCAAAGAATTAAAAATTTCAAAGAGCAAAGCGAAAAAAATAAAATAAAAGGAAACTGAAATTTCAAGAGCCAAAATATTTCTCCTCTTTATATACCTCCTATATATTATTTATTTATTTATATATTAAAAAAAAAAAAAAAAAAAAAAGAATTCAAAAGAAAATTTAAATTAAATAAAGTTGATAAATATTTAAATTTTCAAAATTCATTAATATTTAGGGGATAAAGAGCTCTCTAAATAATTACGTTCTTAAGTGTTACTTGGCTTTTTTTTGTCCATACTAAGGAAAAGTATTGAACAAGAAGTACCGTAAAATTCTAAAAGATCAGATTCTATAAAAAGAGAGGGTAAAGTTCCTGGTTTCTATTTATCTAACGGGACAAATACCCCGCCCTTAAAGGTCCTTGAATGATTTTGACACAAAACATGTTTTTTTTTTAACCTAGAGAAAATAATACAAATATCAAAAGGGATTCCTGGGATTTAGCAAGGAAAATTTTCAAAAATATCTTTGAAGGGAAAAATTGGCAATACGAAGTTCGAATGAATCTTCAAAAGAATCGATGATAAGTACTTATGACGGGCTGATGAGCTTTACTGATCTCGAAGAAATTTATCCAATAAACCAAAGGTTTTCAGGGTTATTTTTATCACTGGCTGACAGAACAAAGGAGTTTTTCAATGTCTGTAAGAGCGTTTGCCAAAATGGCCGTTGTAGACTAATCGAAAGGGCTGTCATCAAATTGTATTTTTCACATTCCATTAATTTGTTATTCTATAGTTTCTAGACTTTTTCTTGAAAACAAGCATTTTTATACTTCTTGGTTATCTTGGGTACAACAAGGAGAAGATGAGGCACTTGCTTGCTGGATCTTCATACAAGAAAAATAATGAGAATTTATTTTTATATTAATTTGTCCCTTTCTTTCATATTCTAAAATAATATAGATAGTTGGAGTGAGTTTCTCAATATAACTGCAGAAAAATAAAAAAGTAAAAATAACATGGAACAAATAAAAAGAAGGAGAAAATAATTTTGTTTGTTAAAAAGCAAAAACAAATTGCGATACAATTACATTAAAATGGATTATGTAAACAATATTCAAATAGATTATAAAATATTTTCTTTGTATGTGTT
>JAAAKE020112517.1:0-16525 GCA_010014785.2 Anisolabis maritima
AAGGAATTACTTTTAGAGTAACCTTTGTTTAAAAAAATATATTTCTCTCTAAATAAACACAAAAAAGGAATTAAAATAAAATAAATTTCTATGAGATGGATCTGTACCAGATATTACAAAATTGTCTGAAGCTTAAATATGAAATTTCAAAAAATCCTTTCGACTGTATTTGCTCTAAATTTGTCCACAGACTGATATCAAAACGCTAGTGACACAAATGGCCTGATATCTGTAACAATTTTGAACAATCAAAATTGGTATAACTACAAACCTTCCTATTTATCCAAAAGATAAATACATATATATTACCAACATATTATCATATTACCAAGAAATTGGGAACTACTAATCTCCATTATGTTATTGTAACAAATATTGGGACGTATAAATCAATAACAATTATTTCGCAGGGATTGCAGGGTCATTCTGGCAGAATTTAAAATGCAAACCCAAAACTCAATTATTAAATAAAAATAAAAAAGCAAAATAAATAAAGCACTAAATATTAAATATTCACACAATAAAAATAATCAGAGCATGTTTATCTCAAATACAGATCCTAACCTATATTTTACACTAACTTTTTTTAAAATAATATTTAATGAAGGATAAAATAAAAACGAGAAAGGCAGCTCTTTTTTTTAGAGTTGTATAAGAAATGGTACGGTTTTTGACAAATATTAATAAAATACGAGTTGGCAAAAATATTTGTGAAAATTATAGTTATTTAACTCAAAAAAAGAGATGGCAGGTAGTATACTATTATTAACAGTGGAGGATGATGAAATGCAACAAGGCAATTTATAAAATCAGAAAAATAAATTGCATTGTATTAGAATTTGTCATATTTTAACGTCAAGTCTCACAAACAACATCTATGATAAAATTATTATCGTGTGTTAAATAAACGTCAAATTGTTTTTTTCGATATTTGTGATAGAAGAGTTTCCTTCGGTCCTATAAAGCTCAGATCACTATGATTTTAAATTTAATCTTTATTTAATCGAAAGTGAATGAAAAATATAGGAACAAGTATTAATAGATTCATTTCTTTCCGGAAAATTATAAATCGATGCAAATTGAGCTTTACCGATGCAAAGATCGAAATTAATTTCCAAATTGTATACCTATATCGGATGAGCAATTTGATAGGGAGAAGGGGGTACATTTTGTAATCTGGCATAGGCGTGATTTTAAGTTCTACGGATAAACTTTTGAGCCTATTAGCGTTTAAATAATTTAAATATTATCAACCGATGAAGAACAAAACCTTTTTTTTATAAACGTACTAGTTGCCATACATCTTCACTGTTTATCATAAAAAGTTTGAATGAAGGAATGAAATTACTGAAATGCCAATTAAATTGGGAAAGTTGACACTTGTCAGGGAATATTTTTGTGATTTTTGTGGATTAATTAAATAATAATTTTGGAGGTGTCTTTCATGTGTTTGTCGGTGTTAGGGAAGAGCAGGGGGGCTCTGTGCTGGGTTGTAGGCCAGCTGGTGAGTGGCGGCGGCCATCTTGTGAGCTCCCAGGTCCAGGAGGACGTCAAAGGGCTGTTAAAAGCATGTCGTAGGGCATGAAGATGCTTCATACCTGATGCAAGGCTGTCAGGCCGTCGACATTGGCCGTGTCGATATCTGCTCCTTTTTCGATTAGCCGAAGCACTTCTTCTTTCTCGCCTGCGGCGCAAGCTGCCAAGAACACACATCCCGAGGAGAATTGGATTTTAGTCTTTTTATGTGGCACTAAAGATTCACGGTTGGTCTCTGACTCTTCCCACCGACGGAGTTGTTCAGCTCTTTTAAAAAGAGCTGAACTATTACGAGTCTCAGTGGACATGCTAAGCAACACTAGCCATACGTTGCTGGCACAGCGAACATGGAGGGAGCGGTCCGAACCGAACACTCAACTCGTCAAGCCAGACAGGCGTGCAGCGCCCCGCCTGCGTGGGTCAAACTTCTTGCCGTTAGAGAGCACTACAAAATGGCTGCGCGCCACGCATTCTTGCGGGAAATTTTAAAAACACAAGCAGAATTAAAAACTATATTAATAAGTTAATAAATAAATGAAAACGAATGAAAATTAACATTTAGACATAAAGAAATTTATTTTTGTGAAGACGCTGCCGGTTTTTCTTTTTTTTTTTCTTCCATCGATTGGATGGGGGATTCCCGATAGTGGGACCTTTCGGACTTAGTCGTTCTGTTTGGGAATTATTGCCATGGAGGTATATGTGTGGATGTAGGTCGTTTGGGTCGTTGGTGGAATGAATGAAAATGTAGCTTGAAGGCACAGACCATTAAAAAAAAAAAATTTATTTTTCTTGGCCTGCCTAAGGACGTTCTATTCATAATCGGATTTTATGTGTCCTCCCTTTTTTTTAGTCTTTACGCTACTTGAGACCTTATTATAGATAGGTATTAAATAATTCATTTATGATTTATTAACAATATCTATCAGTATTTATTTATAGATAACAAATGGTTTAAATATTTTTCGCTAGAGAACTTGCGTCAAATTTGAAATATTGAGAATATCAACACCTATAATCTCTCGCGCTTAAGAGAGGATTTGGAGGTGAATTCAATTTTTAAAATCCTTTTAATAATTATTCAAAAGCTCGGGCCCTCTCTTTAAAGACATCTCAAGATCAGAGTATTATTTGCAAAACTCTTTTGATGTTCTTCGAGAAAAATACATTGGTGAAGAATAGGTATTGTAAAATATCTTAGTGTTAGAAGAGCTTCTTTTATACGAAAATTTCTTTTGAAAAAACTCCAGCTACTTGAATTTGTGATGATTAAAAACTAAAGTCCTGAAGAGGAAGTTGCTTTTAATGTCTCATTGAAAATAGGCTACATAGAGGTCGATGATGATCCCTATTTAAATAGGACTTTGCATAAAAGAAGCCGAGAGGAAAAATATAATGAATTAGAAATAAATATATAAGAGTAGAGATAGGAAATTCACACGGTGCGTATTTTTAGTGATCGGTTGGATTTAAGGTATATAAATCACTTTGGGTAAATTAACGGATGATTGAGCAGGATCAATTGAAAATTAGTAAATGGCTATTTTACTAAATTAACAACATTTTTCCAAAATGTTTATCAGACGTTTATTCTCTTTTTAAATATAATAATTTTATTTTTTCCAGAAAGATATATAAGTAGTTTTTATTAAAAGAAAAATATAATAATAATGATGATAATAATAATAATAATAATAATAATAATAATAATAATAATAATAATATAATAATAATCATCATAATAATAATCATGCCTTTTTAAAAAAAAGACAATAAATATTAATAAAAGAAAATGAAAAACAGTATAAAAGCGAGAGATAAGTTAATTTTTTTTTTGATCTAGGACAGCGATTTTTAAAAATAATCTATACATCGAAGTTGTAATTATTTTAAAACAGAAATTTAACTATATTTATTATAAGTATTGGGTGTACAAATTAGTTCGGTCCATTTTCAAAAGATGGCTCGGGCGGTTCATAGTGGTTCATAGTGACTGCCGATTTTGGCAGTTTCAGAAAAGTTAGACATCTCCCAATAATATTCAGTTTATATCGCTTTGAGTTTCATACAAAAATCTTGCTTTTTACAGTGTTTAAAATGTCGAATTTTGTGTTAACCAAGCAGCATTTGCGGGTGGTTTTATTTTACTGCTTTAATTGAAAAAAAAATGCAGCTGAAGCCCATCTAATGCTTGTTAATTTATGGTGACGCTGCTCCAAATGAAAAATCATGTAGGGAATGGTTTCGATATTTCAAGGATGGAGATTTCAGCATCGAAGACAAGCCTCGCACTGGACAGACAAAAAATTCGAGGACAAAGAATTAGGGGCATTACTCGAAGATCAGAGTCAAACCCAAGAGGAGCTTGCAGAATCATTGGGAGTGACTCAACAAGCCGTTTCCGTACGATTGAGAGACATGGGTGGGAAACAAGGAAATTGGGTGTCTGATGAAGTGAACCGAGAAACGTTGAAAAGGGATTTTTCACTTGCGCAGCTGATTGATTCAAAGGCAACAAAGAAAAGGTTTTTTGCATCGGATTGTAACTGGAGATTAGGAGTGGATATTCTACGACAACCCCAAGAAAAAATACAACGCTAAGCCTGGTCACTTGTTGCCATCGACCTCAACATCAACACCAAAGCCGAACATACATGGTTCGGTCATGCTGGTGGGACCAAAAGGGTGTTGATTACTATGAGCTGCTGAAACCTGGAGATCCCATTACGGGCGATCGGCATCGGCTACAATTGATTCTGATTCTGATTAATTGATTCGTTTGAGCCGTGCATTGCCAGAAAAACGGCCGGAATACGAGCAAAGACATGATAAAATTATGACAATGCTCGGCCTCATGTCGCAAAAGTCGTAAAAAAATATTTGAAAACGCTTAATTGGGATGTTTTACCGCACCCGCTGTTTTCTCCGGACATTGCTCCTTCTGATTACTGGTTGTTCCGAAGGATACAGCGCGATTTGGCAGGTCACGGGTTCACTTCTTTCGCAGAAATCGAAAATTGGCTCCAAACTTGGTTCGCCTCAAAAGACGAGTCATTTTTTCGAGATGGAATTCGAAAATTGCCTGACAGATGGGAGAAGGTAGTAGCCAGCGATCGAAAATACTTTAATTGATCTGTTCATTCATTTTGTTTTGAAATAAATACATTTTTGAACACAAAAAAACAGACCGAACTAAATTGTACACCCAAAATATAAAATACACACTCGGATTTCAAAAAAAATGAGAAGTAAATATTGTTTCTAAAATTAATATTTGGTAATAAGACAAAAAATTAATTGTATGGCTATCTTGGAAAAAAATAATCTAATGCGGAAAAGCTTGTCATTGTCGAAAAGTAATATCAAAAATAAAAATAGGTAGAGACTAGCATGTCAAGTTATCATTATATATTATATGTATATATATATACAATATTTTTTAATAAATATACATAAGAATAGATAAATATTTTTGACTGGTAAAATAAATAAAACACATTAAAAGAAGCAAAGTTTTAAAATAAAATATTAATCAGTATAAACTTTAACTCTACTTTTTCATTTTAATACACACGCAGTTTAAATATATATGTCTTAGGCTATTTAAAAAAAATTTGTTTTTTTCGTTGATTGATAAATAATTACTTTAAAAAATAAACAAAAAATCTTCCCGTAGAAATGTGAGGTTGATTGTAAAAAGGAAAATTAATTTTTAAAAAATATATTAAATATTGAGCAAGATAGGATAGAATTATATCAGTTTTCATGATTATTCTATCAAAAATAAATTAAAATTCCAAATTTTGGAAATGCTGTTGTTATCAGGAGGGAGGAGGTTCAATTATTAAGATTTGTTTTCAGACCAAAATATTTCTCTGCCGAGATCGTGACCAGATGATTCAAAATCAGGTCAAAGATAACTTGCATCTCGAACAATCATATATATATATATTGAATTAGAAATTCATTTATTCTCTGGCTTTCAAAATTTTATTATAAGAAAATTATTTTATTTATATGTTTTATAAATGTAAATCTTTTGTTATTGTAATAAAATTTTTTATTTGAATAAGTGAATTTTTAATCCCATTCAACTATATATATATATATATATTTCATTTCAATTCCAAATCTTTTGATTTTATTAAAATTTTTATATGGAGAAGTTTCAGTAATGAGTATGACATGAACGTTGAAATTTTATACAAAAAATTAATAAAGTTATGCGGGAAAAATTTATAATCATTGTGAAATGAAAAAATAAATGTCATCAGACATGTTAATATTTATTTAAGCAGTGTCTACATCCATTTAATATTAAATTAATTTAGAATTCAGGCCAAAATACAAGATATAAGATTTTTTATTTTGGTCTGCATCTATATTTTTCTTCTTCCCTTCTTTAAATTAACTTAATTTAATATTAATTAGTTTTATTAATTATTAATTAAAAGAAATTTATACAAACTCGCGATCATATTTATTTTTTTAGAATTAAAGTTTTCATTATTATTCAATTAAATTTATAAATGTTAATAAATAAATAAACAATTCTTTAGATATTTAGAATTTATGATTGATATTTATTCATTTGTATAAAAAGACAATGATTCAACCTTTCATTTTGTGGTTTTCTTAGCAATGAAATTTTAAAAGACTCTAAAATATTTGTCATTCAAAGGTAATTATATATATTTACAAGTATCAATTCTTTGTGATAGTATTAAAATTTTAAACTAAAGAATGCGTTACAAAATGGTTGAATCGTTATATTTCATAGATATATATCAAGAGTTAAATCTGAAAAATTGTTTATTTAATAATGATAACAAAGAAGAAAGTTGGAATTCTAAATGTCATCGATGAGGCATAAAAATGAGATATCCAAATATTTTAATCATCCTAAGCTGGGAAAAAAATGAAATTATTTTATTAGTACTCTCAAAAATTATTTTTATAAGAAATAAATTCGTTCAATTTTTTATTTTTTAAAAAAAGACATCAATGTGATATTAAATTTTTTTATCATTTAATTGAAAATTTATGATGTTATTAATATGATTAAATATATTTATATATCGAACTTTGGGTCTGAATATATTAATTAATTAGATTTATATATATAAAAAAAAAAGAAATAAGAAAAATTTAACCTAAAAATTGTTCTGACATCATTAGGATAATTTCCTTATTTTTTAAACAAGAAGCCTAATTATATTATTTTATAAAAATAAAAGTAAGATTATGATTTTAAAATTTACCTAGAGGCTCAAGTTTTGGAGAAAAGGGCTTTTTTTGAAGGAGAGATACCCAGGACTGAGTTGCATCTGCCATTGACTCTCTCTCACTACTAAGGAATAAGAGGATTCCTATGCAGAGGAAACTCGAATTAAATGGAAAATGCATTAAAAATAAATATAAATTAATTACAAGAAATAATTCCATTTTTCAACAAAAAGGACAAATTTCATAAATCTTCCTTCGATAAGAATTTAATGATTAAAATTTTGATTTATTAAAAAAAATTTTTTATTCGTATTTACTTTTACAGACTAGTTGCGATCCGATCTTTTGGACGTAGCTAGTGTATGAAAGTCTTAAATCTGAGGCTATCAAAAGGTTTATATAAGGCACTAAAATTCCCCTTTTTTTTACATTCTCATATATGAAATATTATATATAGGGCGGGAATAGAATAAGGAAAAGTATAGCGATCAGCCAAAAAATCTGCTTTAAATTTGTTATATCAAAGAAACATAAGACCAGGAACAAAAAAATGAAAGCGAAATTCCTCTAAAAAAAGTGAGAACAAATTTATAGAATGATGATGATGTAAATGTATATATGAAAGAATTTTTGGCTATCAGGGTTTTAAATTTTAACTATGCCGATCATTAAGGGTAAGTATATGTAATGTTTCTTTAAAATCAAAATAATAATAATTTGAATATAACACTCAGTCTGCATATGATGAATTGAGTGTGGAAATAAAAAATTTTAAAATATCTCATTTTTATACCTGATTAAAAGAATTAATTTATATCAAGATGATTTCTAAATGATAAAAAAAAACGAAATCGAAGGCCCGGGCTCAAGAGTATGGCATTCGCATGTTTTAGGTCCCGCAGGCAGATAACATTCTCAAAAAAAAGTTAAGAGGCCTGTCATCTCAGTTTCTAAAAATTAGAAAAGCGATGATGGTGATCATATTTTAAAAATAATATAATTCCCTACTCTATTTGGCAGTTAAATTTTTCATTGTTAAAATATATCATTAAAAATATATATATATAAATATGAATTAAATTTTATTAAAAAAATATATAAAATATTAAAAACTTATGAAATAAAATTGTTCAAGCATAATAATTAACTCAATCAAAAACATTCAAAACCAATCAAAAATATATATATCTATTTATGTACATTTTTTTAATCAAGTATAATACTTTAAAATACATAGATTTATTTTTTTTTCTCTCTTATTAAGTATTAAATCATTTGGTTGTCACAGCTTCGAAAAAACTTTTCTTTCCGAATATCTAGAGAGTAGGCACGCTTCACTTTTTAACAAGGAGAGGGAAGAAAATAAATTAATTAATAAATGATCCCAAGCAGTGGATTTTGACCAACTTCTTGGTTTTTTTTCACTATGCATTTTCTAAGTAATTTATCACAATTGCATAATAAAGGGTAAACGATACCCTGTATATGTGTGTGTTTATATGTGGTACTTTCTCCTCTCTCTCTCTCTCTGTCTCTCTCTATTTAACAAGAAAAAGGAACTAACAAGGTAAAAGTGACATATACATACCACCGGGAGGGAGGGGGGAGTAAATTCTTTATATTATTAAAAAAAAAATAAAAAGAATTGCTTTTTCTTTTATCGGTTGATCTTTTTTCATTCTCTAATTGTGGGGATCGTTTCGGATTGGCGTGAGACGAACCCCTTTGGCCAGCATCTGTGCCTCCAAATCGCGATCCTCTTCTTGATACCTGAAAAAAAATATTAAAAACATCAATTACTGAATTATGAAATATAAAATTTTTTTAATGACAATCACGAACGAGATTAAAGAAATGTTTGCTCTCATATTATTAATGTATATATGACCGAAAGAAAAAAAATGGAATAATAGAAAAATTAATAAATAAATATTAATAAATGTAGAGAGACTGCAGGTAGATAAATTTAATTTTTATTAACTTAGAATAATATAATGAAAAAATTAACTCCTCGGGAATCGAATCCAGGACCTTCAGTCTTTAACAGCTGCAACGCTCAAGAAACCCGAAATCTTAGATTCTATTCCCGGCCTGAAAGTTATTTTTTTTTCATTTATTCAATATGTAAAAAATAAGTTTGTATAATTTTTTTGAAAAAATAAACATCTATTAGGTTTTCATTATTTAATTTTAATTATATTTTAATTTTTCATGAAATTCATTAGGATTTTTTTCATTGTTCCATTAAAACTTTTCAATTCAAGTTTAAAAATATAAAACAATGAAAACAACTTTACAAGCTTCTATTATATAGTTCACTTCATTATATTAATTAAAACAAAAGGTCAAAAAAATAAAATCAAAACTTAATTTGGTCTTATATCTTAATATTTAAAAAAAAAATAAACATCTATTAGGTTTTCTTCTAAAGATCATATCTTCTAATAATTTTATTCCTTCTTTTTCTATTGCGTAAATTGGAAAGAGAAAACAAAAAGTATTTAAAAAAAAGCCTAAACGATGTTTATTTTGAAGATGATGTTTTGAAAAGTCTGGAGAAATACAAATTTATCAAAAGCAATAAATTTATTTTCCTTTTGCATTTTCATCAATTTATTTAGAAATTTTTTAAAAGCTACTAAAAAAATTTAATTAGAGATGTTAAAGAATAGTTATGATGCACTTTTTTTTATCATATTAAATTCAAAGAAGCCTTTTTTTAATTCACTCTGTGTGTAGTGTGTGCAGGTCCGGCTTTTGTATGATTAGTTAGCTAAGGTTAAGAAAGAGATCCTTGGCTAATCTGTTAGTAAGTAATCTAAAACAAAACACGGTCTTAAATTAATTTTACTAAAAAAATTTAGAATAAGTATTTTTATTGATATTTGAGTAACTAGAATCTAAAAGATACAAAAAGTTCATGTATTGGGTAAAAAAATTAAAAAAAGACCAGTCCTAACGATCATTTATTTTTATATTTTAATTATGAATTTTGAAACAGAGGGCTAAATATGAAGAACTTATTTTTACAAGACATGGGATTTATTTAACAAAGCAAAAAAGAATAATATATTAAATAATAGCGGTTTGTTTTGAAAAAGATAGTAGTTTACAAAACGCCCCCAAGGGACTATATGGCAATATATCGTTTAAGATAAGGGAGTACGAGATGATTGTTTTGACTGGCCATGTTTGTTGCCTCCCGGACTTGAACCGGGGACCATCCACTTTCGCGACGGTTGTGAACAAGCGAACATGCCCAGTCTAAACAATCATCTCTCTTATCTTAAATGAAAAAGAATCATTGTTTTTTAAAAATTAAATTAACTTTTTTTTAATTGCTCATAACAAAACTTATGGGGGTGAGTATCTAAAAGAGAATATAAAATTTTATGATTATAAATGAGTTAAATACAGAGAGGAAATAAAAGAGTAGACTTCCAAAACAACATCTTACTATATTCCTAAGCATACTAGAACTGATCATGTCGTTTCATATCGAATTGCAAATACCCCTTTTTTTGTATATTGTAGAGACCAGAATTCTAAAAGGCAGGCAATCCAGATGGATTTTTGTGGTGCGATACGATACGGCTCGATCCGTTCTAATGAGCGACTAGTTTATAAAATTAAAAAACAGTGAGAGAGAGTATGTTTAAGATTTCAAAATTTGTTTTTGTTTAACATGCATCTGTGATAGCAAATGCAAAAGAGATGATGATTATTGCCAAGTTGTGTTTAATCAATCTTACCTCTGCAGTTGAGTGAGTGCAGTTGCTGTGTATAAAGTGAATGGAGTCTAATTAAACCAAGTGGCATGCCTCAAAATAACAGCGCGGAATTAAAAGAACAAAAAGAAGGCCAGACTATTGGCTTAATCTAATTTAAGTATGAATGGATTAAAAGAAAGATATTTGTATTATTAACAAAAAAAAAAAAGCAAGCGTTTCTTTTACTCGCTTGTCCTAAGTTGTAGCGGGCTGAATATGTTAGAGTATCATTCAAAAAAAAAAAAAAATTAGCATTCAAATGTTAATTATTAAAAAAAAACATTTAATACAAAATGAACACATATTTATACAGTGATTAAAATATTAATATATTAATATTATTTATATATAATATGTATATATAAAAATATATTGTATTTAAAAAAAAAAATCATGGATGGCACTTTTAATACGATTATCCCCTAAAAATAGTTAAATGCAAATAAAATTAAAAAAAAAAAAAACTAGGACATAAGTCCCGTTCTAGTTAAATTACTAATAAGTTAGCAGGTTGTTTCAAGTATAGTAAGCTAACTACCAAATGATGGAAATTTTTAAATATTAATTAATTCTTACTTGCATTTCTATTAAAATATTCAATACTGACTTTAATAAGTCTTAAAAATTAAGTACTCGATTTATGTCTTGATGTTTTCATCACAGAAATAAATATTGATTAAGATAACAATAGGCTTGAGAAGAGTGTGTAGTTTGGACATAAATGGCGCACCAATCTGGAATCTTCTACTTTCCCCGCCCGGGCACTTTGGGGTAAGGGTGAGCATATCATTTGTGAAAGTAGAAGATCCCGGTTCGAGTTCAGGATCGTCACTTATCCCCAATCAGACAATCATCAAGCACATAATGTTAAATGATATATTGACTGGATTTTTAGTCTCATATATACCCTTATTACTCAGGATATATATTTAATTTTTTGGCTTAAACTCAAATTTAATTTTTTTTCTTTAAAAAAAATTAAAGAGTAAATGAATTAATTGGCTTGCTTGCTGCTACTTACCTAGAATAGTATTTTGAGAAGTAGGAAATTAAGAGGATCACATCAACAATCACAACATCCACGAGCAACCAGAGTAAAAAAAAAAGTTTTGTTCATCACCAACACCAAAAATAGAATTAATAAGTGATCCGATCGCCGCCGCCAGATCTCAAAACAAAATTTAGTTTTTGGAAATAAGGAAGGAAAGTTGATAGTCAAGTCATTGGTAATGTTAACAAGTTAATAGCTATAATATAATATTTATGTAAAAGAGATGGGCTTGTTTAAAAGAAAATTAATGACTTTCTTATTATCTTCTCTTTCACAAATTTAAGAAAAATAATTAGATTAGAGAAAGTTTATTATTTTGTAAAAATTGTTAAAAAAGAATTATAAACCACATGCAAACCAGTTTTATTTTGAATATTTAAAAAAAAAATATTTCCTTCAATTATTTTTATATAAAGAGGAATAGGGTACATTAAATTGAAATTTATTAATTAAAAATTAATTTCTCCAAAGGGAAAGAAATAAAGAAATGGTAAAATTCTTAGTTTTTTCGTTGGGGGTAATTAAGAAAAAGAAATTACAATAAATAAAATAACTCTTATTTTATTTATTAAATTATTTTATTTCTATCTAATTAGAGATCACAAAAATGCCTATAGAGAATGAATAGTGTGAATAACTTTATGAGCTTTTTTTTTCTTTGTTTTTATTCTTAGAAAAATATCAGAAAAAATAGGTAAAATTTAGAAGAATAGGAGATATGATAATGTCTTTTTTGTTTAACGAATAAGAAACTTCATTAACATATATTTCACCATCATTAGTGTTTCACTAGATTTTTTAACATTGAACTTGTCATTGTTGGATATATAAATCCACCTATCTTATCGAATAGTAGTTTGGCTCCTCTCGTGCAGATTTTACAACAATGGCAAGTTCAATGTTAAAAAAACTATTGTAAGACTGACGATGGCGCAGGTCATATGAGCCGAAATAAAGTTTGTTATTCTTTGAATAAAAAAGGCTGGTTATCTTATCTCCTGTTCTTCTAAATCAAATCTCCCAGCAAAATCTATTAAAATTTAAAAGAAACATTTGCCCTGTCACTTGGTGCAGAGCTAGAGTTCTGGCTACACGTGCCAAAGGTCAGTGGTTCGCTTCCCGTCCTGAGCGACAAAAATTTATTTATATTATATTGGTTACCAATTAATTAATAAAATAAGGACAGAGTCTAAATGGCCTCAGATGCCGAAAAAGACTTAAAAAATAAAAAATAAAAAAAGAAATTTTTTAGACTAATTTATAGAAAATAAATGTATATAAAATATTTTATCAAATTATTGTAAATGTATTTCAAATCGCTTCTCTCACTTCAGTCATTTGTGTCAGGAACTGACACGTTGTGATTACTCTAGAGAGTAAGTTTCATGGGAATAAAACTGGTGTGGATTTCCGTTACCTTCCCCAGGAGGAGACATCTCTAAAAGTTGGATAAATTTTTGCAATGAGATAGAGTTGAGCTGGAGTTAGCTTCAAACTTCAACTCACGATTAAAAGTTTAGCTGCTTTATCCCCTCTGCTCATCGCTCCCTTCAAATATTGAATTTGAAATACATGTATTTGGAGTTAAAAATATAAAATATTTTATATACATTTATTTTCTATAAATGAGTCATAAAAATTTGTCTTCTTTTAAATTTTAATAGATTTTGTAAAGTAAATTTTACCTACTTTTTAAAAATTGGACAGTCAATATATTTGAAAATACTTGCTCAACTCTGACCTTTAATTTCTAGACCAGAACGGACATAAATAATTAATATTTACAGTGGAAATTTGGTTGTCAATCTTGACTTGATTTTAGGATACTTATTGTAATTTCTTGTTTTGGTAAAAAAGAATAGATTTAAACTTCTGTTTTAGGTTCAAATCGGGTTGAAATGCGAAAGGATTATTAAAAGTGTCCTCTTCAGATGATGTTAAGTCAGTGAGGAGACACATTACCTGAAGAAGTAAAGTTTTTGATTAAGTTTTTAAGAGTTGAGTTTTTGTGTGTATTGTGGCCTAGATATGTGTCAGGGCATATGAGGGCGGCGAGATAACCGGCTACAACATAGGAAAGGAAACAAGCGAGTAAAAGGAGTGGGAGCGCGAGATGACGGCGGCGACCCGACGTGGTGCTCAGCCTGGGCATCCGGACTGAACGACTCGCCCACCACGCGCACCTTTGCCTGTCCGCTTCCAGAAGATGGATCAGCTTGTCTTTGCGTTCAACCAGCTCAAGCATCTCGCTCAGGATCTGTCTCTCGCGGGCGACATCCTCCGGTGTCTTCTCTACATCTGAAATCATATCAGATATAAAGCTAATTAAGACTAAGATTCTTGAATTATTTACGTAAGTAAATCATAATGATGTGATAACATTAAATGAACGAGAAGGATTAGAATAAATTTCTTAAAAAATCGTTTTAATATTTTACAAACACACTCTTAATTTTAACAGTAGTTGCTCACCGTCCTTGTTGAGCCTTTCTCGTAGATCACCTTGAAGGCGTGCATGGCGATCGTCGAGCTCCAGCTCTTGAGCTCTTACTTGCAGCTCTCGTTCAAATCTCTGCAACTCACTGCGTTCGCGCATCAATTCGAACCATTCGCGTAATAACTCGCCATCGTCAGAGGGACGACCGGTGCATGTACTGCGACTTTGTCCTTCGACACCTTCGCCTCGAAGAGCGCGTTCTACACGAACTCCACGGTCCTCCAATTCACGTTGTTTCACCTCCACCTCCTCAAGTTGACGTTGGATCTCCTGTGCCATTCGTAGCCTGCGAAAAAAAATAAAAGCTAAATGAAGATCATAATTAAGAATCAATGAAATTTAATTATATATATATAATATATAATTAAATATTTTTAATATAAGTAAACTTTGTCAATCAATAAGCATTTAATTTTATAGAATAAAGATAGTCACAGAGGAGAGACAGATTGTATTTTTATCTGAAATTTCGAAGATGCAAGAAGCCGTAGTTGTCATTGTGTAATTTATAAAAAAAATCAAATATTTACAATTTAATAGGCTTGGGATGATATTGAACATAGGGAAGGGTTGGTCTAGTTTTTAAAGATCGTTAAATTTAAAGAGTATAATATCCAAAAATGGTTGAGATCTATCTGTATGAAAGTCACAGTCAGTGCAGGTAAAATTCTACTTAGGAACGGTTGTTTCGATAAAAAGTAATTAAAGAGTTATATAATCCTTATTTTCCTTTAGAAATTAACTTTTATAAGATAATTAGTTTAATTCCTTGATACCTTTTGAGCTGAGCCTGGCGTACCATCTTCTTGTTGGCTCTCTCCTGACGCCGACTGCTTGTCGGTCCATCGACTGAAGTTGCCGTAATATCACAGGCAGAACTGGATAGTGGAGCAGTGGTAGTGGCATCCTCTGGATCAGCCTCGGAGAGACTCTCCTCTGTTAATGAACACAAAATCCAGGCACGCACGCACCCATGCAAACACGCTCTTAAGCCAAGTAGCGCATCCATCCGACACCCGCAGTCTATAACTAATTAGGCTAATAAATTCTCTAGGCCAGTGACAACTCTAAAGTTGCCAGCTAAAGGCAATCAGCGAGTGCGCTCTGTGCTCTAGAGAAGCCACATCAACACACAACACTCTTTTTTAGTGACGTTTGAAAAACTACCAATATATTTTTTTAAATTATTAATCTATTAAGGTGAGAGTTTCCCAAATTTTCAAGATTTATTTCATTTTATAATATCAAAATTAATAAAGAATTTTTTTAATGCAATGTAGAAGAATTAAGGTGGATACTTTAGAAGGAGATTGCGCAAGGCAGGCCTATTGTTCACTCCAGCCTAATTGTTTTCTATCTTGGGGATCACCATGACATTCCAGAATGGAATGATGACAATGAACAACAGGTTGACAGTTCTTATGCAACGGCCTATAGGGGGAAGCGATCAAGAGGATCATCCCGACTCCCCAAGGGAAATTGCTCCGAGTTTCCTAAATAGTAAAATAAATTTCAGGGAAGGAAATTTCCTCCTCTAGCTAGGAAGATCATAGCAGATTTTTTGGCAAGTGCTCAAGCGTGAATATAAATGAAAATTGTTCCCTTGATCTTAGTCCTTGATGCATCTAATATAATACTTTAATAAACAGAAATGCATTCAAGGATCCAAAACAATAATTTTTTAACAACAAAAGAATTTGGGAAACTGATAAACTTTAAGATAGTTTTTCATTATATTCTCTCTTTTTTTCTTAATATGACATATAAATATTTATTTCAAGAGAGAAGGTGCGTTTATTAAAAAGAATGAATCTAAATTTTTAAGCTGTGTTTTGTACAATTTCAAATTATTTATAATATTTATATTTATATATTTATAAAATAATGAGTGAATGAGGAGTGATTGGGTGAGGCACTGACCAGATCCCCGAGGTCCGGGTGCATTAGTGGGCGTAGTCGGAGATGTGTTCTCTCCTAAATATGAGGTCGGTGGTGGAGGAACCGGTGGCGGTGGTGGTCCTGGTCCTAATCGACCACTTGAGAACACGTTCAGACTCAATGGTACCACTGACGATGGCGATTTGGACCGCTTCTCCTTCAGAAACAAACAGAAATCAAAAATTTAATTTAATCTGTAAAAATAAATAAAAATAACAATAAAAAAGAGTAAACTAATATTCTAAGTGCCGGATTTGAGAAAAAAATTACTTTTGTATTATTTTAGATTTAATTAAAATTATAATAAAACCACGATTTAACATTTTCAGGGGGAAGAGAGAGAAGGAATTTAAAAAAATATAGAACTTGTTGCTTAGAATAGAAGTAAATTGATGATCAAGTAAAATTTATTTTAATTAAATTGGCTCCCAAGTAATTTAAATAAATATAGCCTCAGATTCTGAAAATTAAATTAATAAATATTAATTATATATTATTTTAAATGTC
>JAAAKE020112528.1:0-16521 GCA_010014785.2 Anisolabis maritima
TTTGTGTTAGGAAGTGATGGTGGAGGTGGTTTGTTTTTGTTTTCGGGGTCGCAATCTTACTAGTCCCCAAGTTTGGTCAGTGGATGTGGATGTGGTAGTGGTCGACGCGGAACAACCCGGGAAAACATTATTCCACATATATATATTAACAAGTAATAAAATAATAAGATAATATATGTAAACGAAACAAATTGGTATATTCATAGTTGAAGTAGTATATAGAATTCTTGGGTATTTATAATTAAAACTGATGAAAATTACCCTTAATTATTAAAATATCTTCCAATGTATTTTCATTTAAATTATTTCTGTTGTCTCGTAAAATAAACTTTAAACTAGAGAGGGCTCTTTCAATACTAATTTGTTTTTGCTGGAGCTCCTAAAACCGCCATTCCAATTTTGTATAAATGAGGATATGTAATTTTATTATGTATGTGAGACTCCGCAATGCAGAAACAATGACAGTTGAAATGGGGAGTAAGATTTTGTTAATGCGCGTGTTTGGGTTTAAACATGTAGAATTTCGAAACCAAAATAAACCGATATTTTTTTTTTTGTTCCGGCAAAAATAACAGTTTTTTCTGTTTGTGGTTCAGTTGCGGTTCGGAGCCCTGCTTAATATTACCTTTCAATTTTCATTTACATAATTTATATTTAAGAGGATATGCAGATGTGAACCTGTGCCATCTCTTTACAATTTGCAAATTATATTTAATATTTGAATTGAAACTAATTTTATAATAAAAGGAACCAAATATTTAAAATATTTTAAAATACTTCAATCTATTTTAAAATCAACGTCAATATTCAAAATAAATTCTCTTTGAAGTAACAATTATATAAATTGGCAAACTCTTTTGATCTATAAATTATTTGTTTATGATTATCCAGCAAGAATATTTTTCTCTTTGATAAATGGAAGTCGATGTGTTTCCGTCCAAACTTGTTATGTAAATTCAAGAGCATAAATATATTATCTAATCATAATTTTAACCTTTATTTATATAAAAGAGGGGAAATCATAGCCAATGAAAAGGGAAGCTAATTAGGTTGGAGCTCTTCCCTTCCATTCCTCATTTAAACTTTAAAACTTAAAAATTTTAATTTAGGCCTAATAATTTTCATACATTTTAATATACGATTTGTTTTAATCAAAAAAATAAACAGTTAAGTTTTGAACTCTCTCTTTATATGTATATTGTAGAACCTAGGGCCGAAGGCCTTCGGTCATAGTAGAATTAAGAAATATACAAAATGCTTTAACACTTAGTTAATAACAAATATTTGTCTAATAATTGCTCTTTTGTTTTTGAAAACAATTTGAAAATTTCAAATGAAGCTTTTTTAATTTATCAAAAATTTTTCAGGTGATTTTAAAATTTAAAAATTAATTACATATTTGAAGATTCGATAAAAACGAATTCTAAAAATGAAAGCCCTCCTAACTTAGAGGGTCAAAAGTGGATAATTTTATTTTTCATTTATACCAAGGGGCTTTTAAATCTTCAACTTTATTAAGATCTGAGAAAAAATAAGAATATCGGGAAAGGGGAGGGGGGGGGGGGGGAAATCAGTTAAATAAGCGAGAATTGATGGCACCTGTAATCTGAAATCTTTTTTCATTATTTCCTGTCTTTTTGTGGATCAAAATAAAGATTTAGAACATATGCGTTTGGTTCTCTAGATCTAGTACTCATATAAATAGAAAGCCCGCGTCCTTAGGAAAAAAAACTATTGATAGGCAAGAGATATGTTTGTTTTTATTTTCTCTTACCTATACATGAAATATATAGTGACCAAGTTTTGCGATCGTTATAAAAATTCGATGTTGAGATTTCAATGGGAATACTAGTACATGTTTTGAGATCCCCTGAGTCTCGCAAAATGAATCGTCTGTGAATGTGAACAAGTTCTCAAAAACAAAAAAACGTATGAGGCTAAGTTTAATTTAAGTTAGGTCCCCTGATCGCATGCACCTCAAAGCTTTTCAAAAAAATCGGTTAAAGAATACTAGTATTGTACTGATGTATTTTTTTAGTTTTTTCGATTTTTTTGTTTTGGGGTCCAGAAATGATTTGAGTGTCATTAAAATATCGGCACCGTTTAGAATTGCTAGAATGATTGGATTGAGGACGCAGAATGATGTCGGGTTGGAACTTTCACGCTTATCCGGACCGATTTAACAAGTGAGCATAATGCATCATGCTTCAGGATTCTACCATCATGGGATCTCCTTGAGTACTGAAGTATGTGGGCAATAGTCTCTCTAGCATTATTAACACATCCGACTATGCAGTTCTTGTATCCAGGTTGATTCCCTCGCCGCGTTCTAAGTCTTCAAGGCAAGGCGTTAAACAAATATATAGTGCACCCAGTCAGATCCTCGAATGGAATGAGCATTGTCATTTATCCACTTAGTGAATGATGGTATCCTCGAAGCTTCTTTTAGCTTCCATTCATTTATGAAGTGATTTTGGCCCAATATTTTTTTTTGAGTTTTTCGTGCGTAGAATTTCTTGATTAATTTAGAGTCCAATTTTTGGCCAGTCGTGTTGAATGTTGTAGCTTCGATGGACTGCCTGCACACAAATGTGCCCCGGTATTTGGGTTGAGAGAAATGGAATACCTAACCCGCCTTCCGTGATTGGTGCGTGAAAGAGTGTTAATATCATGGAGTAGCCTGAAATATCTATGTAAAGCGTTCCTTATCCTTGTATCTTCGAAGAAAATAAAGGTTAAGATGTACCAAGGATAGCTTATACTGGGTAAGATAAGTTAGCAGAACGTGGATCTTCTGGTGGGGCTTTAAAGGGACTTTTGATATGATTTCGATGTTGTTAGCCAGGTCATTGGTAACTTTGATTGGACCATCATATTTAAAAAGAACACCTAGATTATGTCAAAGTGTCGGTCATAGAGATGGTTCCAAAGCAGGTTACTTTGGAGTCAGAGAAAGAGGTTTGATCGACTATTAATTTTCTTAGAAAGCCTCTGTATCAGTGATAGTGTCTGAGTCTTTTTGGGGTTAATCATTAATCGGAAGCGCGCTAAAGACCCCTGAACTGCTCTTAGCTTTGTCTCAAGACCACTTTTAGGTTCTCTTCAGGAGAACAGGCAAAGGCGAGAGCGTTATTTCGAGTCTCTGGTTTAAGACTATAACCGTCCTCTATTTAGCAGTTCGCCAGAACGCTATCCATTATTAGGATGAATAAGGGTGATGATAATGGATCGTCCTGACGAATTCCTTTGTTTTAGGGGAGCCTAACTTTCACTCCCATGCTGAAATTTTGGAATTCTGGTATAATTTCCTTGGATATGGTGTTATTACAGGTGGAATATCAGCACATTCCGCTTGACGGAGAAATGATTCATGGAACACTGAATCAAAAGTCTAGGAGAAGTCCAGTAGAGCAGCATAATAGTTTTATAAAAATCTGTTGGAATTATCAAGGCAGGAGGACAATATAGCAACATTTTCAGCGCACCCATCAATCGGACAAAAGGCTCTTTGCCTTGTATCATTTAGAATTTTCATAGGCCTTGTGGTCAGAATTTTAGGGCATGGAAATAGATCTGACTTCATTGGGGTTCGAGACTTCGGATCGGGTACAGATCCGGTATCTTGCTCTGTTTGCAATGTAACACCATGATCGGGGCCATAAAACACAGGCTACAACGAGGAGCACCACGAGAAGGTGGGACGGCTGGAATGGTCCTATCTGGCATGAACCGAAGCAGGAATTCCGAACCTCCTTAGGTCCAAAACATCAAAAATAATCTAAATCTCAAGATCGAATTTTTGGTAGATTACAATACTTTTCTATTCTACTTTTGCGAGAAAGTAAGAGAAAGAGGTAAACGAAAAAAAAAAGATGAAAAAAGGAAGAAAATAGAAAGGAAAAATAAGAAAAGTGCACAAAAGAAAAAAGGTGTCAAGAATAACACCGAGGCACAAATCAACGGAGCCGGAGTACTAAGTAAAAATTTTTGTGTTTAGGGTCTTTTAGAGCCTTCTAATTAGACCCTAGAGGATAAAAGATAAATATATTTTTTGCAAACAAAAGTTTTTCAAAATGATGAATAGAGCAATTTTCTATATGGGTACTATTTCAATAAAGTCAATACTTTAGGAGGTATTTGGATTTTTCATCAAAATTTTGTTGTCCGATTCTCAAATATTAAATTTGAGTTTCGAGAGTTTTTTCGTTTTTGAGATATTTTGTTCACAGACACACAGGCAGGCCATTTTGTGGACCCATTTTTTGGACTTAGACCCCTCAAAATCTGTATTTTTTGGTTGAAATCTCGACATTGAATTTTTGGCGGTCGCAATACTATCTTACTACTTTACTACTATATATATATGTAGGTAAGAGGAAGTAAATTAGAAACTCGATTATCTGGCCTCAGTCATGAGGATTCTCAATTATCCAGGCCCGAAAAGACCAGCTTTTTTTTATGAGATTAGGGATTTCTTTAAACCTGGCTAGTTTTAATTTGAGGTATCATAATTTTTTTTATATATGTATATGTTTTATATACTTTTATTTTATTATATATCTTTAACTAAAGTTGTCTTACCATTTAGAAAAATTTTTATTTTTATTTTATTTATTTATTATTTTTTTTTTTTTTAATTTTTCCTGGTTTTTCGGATTTTTTAATTTGTAGTGAATATCCAAACATTCTCTCTGTTCCCAATTAGTTCGAATAATGTTTCTATTATACTATCAATAATAACAATAATAATTTCAAATGCGCCTGTAATTAGGGTTCTTTCTGTAAAATATAGAGGCAGTCAATAAAAAATTTTTATTGAATTTTTTTTTATTTGATTATATTTAATATTTAATACCAATAATAGATGTACGATATATATATATATATTGAAAACTTACCTAA
This sequence comes from Anisolabis maritima, assembly GCA_010014785.2. NCBI lineage: Eukaryota > Metazoa > Arthropoda > Insecta > Dermaptera > Anisolabididae > Anisolabis > Anisolabis maritima. Next base: position 4,903 of record JAAAKE020112528.1, read on the forward strand.
AACTTTCTGGAACAAAAAATTGATTTAAAAAATAAGTTTAGTAATAAAAACTCACTTTATTTTAACCTTTTATCTTTATTTAAATGTTTCGATCCCCATCATGTGAGGTTGTTAGTGGAACCTTTCTCCAAAATAAAAATGAGAAATACTAAAATTGATTAAGAAATCAGGCAATTAGGAAATTTTTCTTATATTAAAGACACCCAAAATAATTTATGTACTATTAAAAATAGTCAAAAGGAAGTTTCATAGTGTTAGTTGATAAATAAATTTTTTAATTAAACAGATAAAGCCTGTAATTATGTTTAATAATTTCTATTGGCATAATATTTTTCTTGTTCTAAACACAAATGAACAAATTTTAGTGGCACTAACCATTGCACAGTGGGCTTTGGGTCACCGACGAGTCTGCATTCAAACGACACTTTCACACCGTCTTCTGTTTGTCTGATAACCGGCCTCTCGGTGAATGTCGGCTTGATACCATCATCAGGAACTGGAGCCTCGTCGCCTATTTATGAAAATGTACCTAAACTTGCCATTTTAAGCCTACATTCATAAGCTATAGACCTTAAATGACGTGCGGAGCACACGAAATTCAATGACACAAAGAAAACTATCATAAAGAGAGTCGAAACATGCTGAGTTATGCTCCCGAAACACAACCTAGATAATAGGGAAAGAAGAGAAAAATGACCGAAAGAAGAAAGGTGAAAGGATTCAAAGTCGCTGGAGAGAAAATGATCGCTTCCAACACTGGTGCATGAAAAAATATCCAACGCCAAACAGAATAGTATAACATGCGGCGTGCAGGGAGAATTTTCAGCCTGTAAAAAATGATATCTAAGCATCCAGGAAAACAAAACTTTTTTCTAACAAATTATCTATTAATTGTAATACATGCTTTAAAATCATAGGCGCCGGATTAAAAAAATTTATCAAGTTTTTTCAGAAGGGAAAAATAAAAAATTTTTACTTAAAAGTTATATTTAAAATATTCAAACATATTAAAATTAAAAAGTAAATATACAAAATACAATTAAAATAAGATATAGAACAATATTTTGAACTTTTTTTAAATTAAATTTACAAATCTTTAATTCGAAGAAGGTGTTAATGCCCCTCCCCTTCAAATTCAAGAGAAGTCTATTTATCTCAGCGCTTATGTTCTAATTATTAATTATAAAAAATAAAAATAAAAATATTTATTAATTAAAGATGTGAAAGAGTAGTTAGGTGATATCTAAACTTATTCAGAAATAAATTTTTAGTATAAAATAATTCAAATTACAAAATCCTCTCTAAAGTAATTATGTTCGTGTTTTGTGTAACAGAAAGTGAAATGTTGATGAAGTTAATATGCGAGCTGCTACCAGTTAATTATGATTAGATTAAAAAATATGACTATAATCCCCTATAAGCATATGAGGCTTGTTTATTTGTTAATTTTACTTACTGTCGAAATTGAGGCTTATAGTTGCGTTGCTTTCTCCAAGTTCATTTTTAGCCGTTACTTTGTACTTGCCAGCGTCCTCAACAGTCACATTTTTTATTTCTAGTGTAGCAAAGTACGAATGACCATCTTTTTCCACTAACAGCTGAAAAAAAATTATTTATTAATGATTTTTATTCATTTATAAAAAAAACCAGGTAAAGTTTAAGTTGGGAGATAAATCAAAGAATAATAATATTAGTGAAATTAGCTGCAATAATTCAATTTTTTAAAATAAGTTTATATTAGACTGGATTAAATTAAACATATTTTAAGGGTTTCTGGTCAAATCAGGCGAGCATTATTCATTTAGAAAATAAAAAATTTTCTGCAGTTCCACCATTTTTGGTAATTTTGGAAAACAGGCACGAATAAATGCATTTTAAGGTGTAATAATATTAATTTCACTAATGTTTAGTATTCTTTGGATTACCCCCAAACTTAAACTTTACCATATAATAAATTGAAGGTGCAATTTTTAGTTTCTCTTATTTATATAGATAATATATAGTATATGGAGAAAGTATTGACATCTCAAAAAAATTCAATATCCAGATTTCTACCGAAATACATGTTTTTAAGTATAAAAAAAGGTGTCCTCCAAAATCTCTTTCTCTCTGTGGGTGAATAAAATATTTCATCAAAGAAAAAACATTCACAACTCAAATTTAATAGTTAAGATACGTATCAAGAGCAAGCTTTTCAAAATCGCTCAATCAAAATAAGAGCACATCAGACATCTTTCTCTTTCCTGCTTAGGAGGTAAGAGAAAGTAATGTGATGTGGTGTCATACCAGACTTTTTTTAACAACATATTTTTTCTTTCTAATATTGTAGTATATCAGCACCCATTATGTAAATTTTGTGTGAACAATTTTTTTATGAGTGAATCTAATTTTCAATTTTTATAAATAAAAAAAATTAAATTAGCAACAAAACCTTATTTATTATCAAACATAGGATTTAAAAATATTTATTTAGTTAGCATGACAACGAGATGTACTTATCTTTTCTATGAATTTTTATTTGGAGAAAGTATTGCGATCGCAAAAAATTTTTTCTACCAAAATACACCTTTTAAGGTCTCAAATTGAAAGCCCCACTATATTTTCGGTCGAAAAATAATTATTACATTTTGAATTTTATCCTACTTATTTACGTATAGTCAATTTAATCAATCAAGAATATTTAATGAGAAAATTAAAAAACTCACAAAAGTGGGCCCTGATCATTTTCTAACAGATTAGGGTTTATACATTTCAAAAATAATTATTATACGAATTTTAATCAAAATATTTAAAGCAAATTTTGAGAAAATTGAAAAAATTGAATAAATATATATCAGTAATGTATTAGTACCGGTTGACAGTTGAATACAAAATAATATCCCAAAATATGGTCTTCTTTAAAGGATATTGAATTCTATTTACAATTAGAAAGGAGAAGATGGAATGAAGGGCAGACTAACCCGATGACGAGGTGAGTCTGAGACGACAGCTCCATTATGAAACCAAGTAACCGTGGGTTTGGGATCTGCCTGAATTCGACATTCGAACAACAACCTTTTCCCATCTTCTTCCTGGCGAATTGCAGGCTTCTTCGAGAATGTCGGAGCAATCCCATCGATTTGTCTGTAATCCGATAAAAACGATTGCAAAATTTGAATTATTTAATAGAGGGAAAAATAAAAGAAATCTGTTAATAATATATTTTCATGAAAAAAAGAAGCATCTTGAAATGTTGCATTCAAGATTTGTCCCCATGTAATAAAATATATCTATTTTTTAAAAGTGTGCTTATTATATTCTTTGATTTCTAATTATATCTAAATTATTTGTCATATCCAAATCAACATGCTAAAACACAAAAAAGCTTAATCAGTAAAGTGCTTTAAAAAAGAAATAATTTTCAACTTAGTGTTTGTATACAATCTACAATAAAAAATTATTTTATTTTGATTAATATCTCTAAGTTTTTAAATTTAAATTCATTATATTATAGTCGGGCCATTTTGGGAATTTCCCCTTTTACTAAACATATGAGCGCGAAAGATGGAGAAGTGTGGTTGTAATAGGTTGGATAAGTCATGAAAGGGGCTTTAACAATTGTAGAATGTGGATAAGATTGACTGATCGGAATATAATTATAATATTCTCATTTATTAAATGAAGAAAAAATTTACAATTACAAGATTATGCATGAATTTTTTCGTTAAAAAAATACAAATTATTTCTTATGGGAATTTTCATAAGGAAAATGACGAAATTTATATTAAACTATTTATATGCTTTATTAAGAAAAAGACATAATTTTTGAAAATGAAAAATTTTTAATTATTTCAACAAAATCTCCTCAAATTTTAATTTCCCACTGTCATTAAATAGTTTGAAAATTGGTATCTAATTTAGTGATTTGCTTTCAAGTTCATTGAAAATAAAGATATAGTTTTTTCTAATTAGAAAATTTTATTAAAATATATCATTAGTGAATTTGAATCAATCACTCAGGAACTCATATCTGGTAAGTATGTGGATAAAGATCACAAGTTACTTGAGCTAATGGCATTTCTTTTGTCACTCCCCTCCCCTCCAGCATCAAATGTCAGGCCTAGCCATTTACTATACCGATCGCGGAATAATTCAAAGAAACAAACAAGCATGAATATGAATCATAATAGCTAATTAATACAAAAAATTTCGAATTCACGAAACTTTTAATAAGTACACAAATAAATCAAAGAAAAAGTTGATCGTTTAATTTTAAATATTAATATATCCAAACTTAGTTAATTAAATAAAGAAACCCTATTGTAAAAAGAAATTTAAATTTTATAATATATATAAAATAAACTTAAAAGCTATCCTTTTATGTTTATACAGTAAAATGATGAGATTTCTGAAATTCTGAGATTCGCCAGACTATAATAAAACAACTTTTAATTCTTAGTGATTTCACTAAAATATAAAAATTTTTTGCGTAAAGCTTTAATATTAATAGAATGTGAAAATTTAATATTAAAAACATATGCCAATAAATTTAGTAGTGAATGTGAGAAGAATTTTTAATTTATTAGAAAATCAAATTCATCTCTAATTAATTAAGAAAAAAAATCAATAAAGAATTTAAAACTAATGTAAAATTAAATCTAATTTAATTAATGGGTTAAGATGTCAAACAAGATGAAAATAGATAACCGAGAAACATACTTTTCTCGAGGTTCGTCAGCCGCTGAAAAAATAGAAAAATATTTTTAGAAAAATGTTTGTGAATCATTAAAAAGAAAAAAGTGACTGAAGTAAGATAATTAAATTAAATAATTTTAAAGAAAGAGAAGGATATGACTAATGAGTTTTAGAAAAATATCATTGGTCATTTTATTGATTATATTAATACAAAAACAAGGATAAGCAATTTGTAAAGGAATCTTTTAAAAACACTTAAAAAATTAAGAAATTTATTATTTCTTAAAAAATAAAAATGTATTAAAGATGATGTGGCTGTGTAGTTAATTAAATCTTCAGGAATTAAGTAATATTGTCGGCGTTTCGGTCACAAACGACCTTTGACCGAGAGACAAAATTTAACTAAATTAAATAATTTTAAATCTGGGATAGTCAGACGATGATTGGTATAAATGAACTATTTCTGGAGATAATTTTCAGGCCTTTATAATATTTAAATATATGCATGAAAATTATCTCCAGAATTATTTCAATTACATCAATTAAATAAGTTTTTTATTTAATTTCTTTGGCTCCAGCATCCTATATTTTATGAAGATACTACTAATAAATTTCAAAATCTACCATCGGTTTCAAAGAGTCAGTTCCTAAAAGTTCAATATCAATAAAAAGTTATTTTAAATGAAAAATGAATTTAAATAGTTTAATAATTTTTTTTAATATTCTTTTGCTAGTAATAATAGTAAATTTAAAAAAGTCAAACAAAAAATATAAAGCATGCAGAAAAAAAAATTATTCACCAAAAAATTTGAATTTTAGAAGTTTTCTTTTCTTTATAAAAAAATAGAAATAATTTAAATTTTTATTTAAAATGAAATTATAAATTAAAATTATTAAGAAACAAAGGAAATAAATTTTGAGTAAAAAAATATTTGTATTCAAAAATTAGTGATTTAAATAAAATAATTATGAGAGAAAACATGGGTATTAAAATTATACAATAGTATTAATAGTTGTTAATATTTTATCAAATTTATAATTTTTTTATTCTTATTTTTTAATTTTAAAAATGTTCATCTATAATTTTAAAACTGCAATACATTCAGAATTATATCCTTGAACTTTTTATTGTCTCATTCATCAGTGAATTTTAATTTATATTCCCATTCCCTCTGGTAAAATGCATTTTTATTAAACTTTTTCAAGGAAAAAATAAGAAAAAGTAATAAATGTGAGTCAAAATATGCTAATTTTCTAGCGTTCTTAGACGAGATTTCTCGATGTTTAAAATTGTATTTAAATTCTAAAATAAAGGAGAATTGGAAGTTAATACTCTATTGAACTCTTAGATATAAGTAAATAAAATATAGATTTTCTTCTCAAATAAAGATTTTCTATTAATAAATAATTTTCCTATACATTTTGTATAAATAAATAATAATAACTATAAATTTTTTTTTAAATAAAGGAAAGTAATAATAAAACAATTTAAAATCAAAATTTGTCATCTTAAAGTGTCTTGGTCAAAATTTTTCCAATTGCTAGAATTTATAAATGGTTCGATCACCTTTTTTTAGGGAAAAAATAAATCTATCTTTTGGATCCTAATTTTGACGATCTGGAGGGATGCCTCCCCCTACCCTCACTCTCCTTGGCTACGCTCCTGTTTATAAATAAGAATTAACTAAAGAAAATTATTATCCCTTCTCCCAATAATAAAAAAAAAAAAGGGTAAGATGGTATAGAAGAGAGCTGTGGAATATTAAAGAATAAAATATTAAAAAGGACTTTTGATCGATCCCAAATATTTATTTATATAAATATTATTAAGAAGCCATTTTTCCATTTAATTTCCAATCCCATAATTATAAATAAAATATAGATTTTCTTCTCAATTAAAGATTGATATTTAATTTGCAAGAAAAAATAAATAAATTAAATTTTATATTAAAAGTTTTATATTCAGATTGAAAAAATTATTTTTTATATTTTTTAAAATTTTTTTTAATATAAATTGAATCGCTTAAAATATTATTAGTTGGGCATAAATCCTAAAAGTGTCAGCGAAGAAACCCTGAAGAATATTTAAGATTATTCTTAGCCAGTAATCGGGATTGTGCCAGAATTTGTAGCTCCTCATATTACATATTTTGGTAGCATTAGTTCAATTTCGATTTTTTTTTTTAGAATTACATTAACTTTACTAACCCATCAACCTTTGGTTGGCCAGTTAAAATTATGCAAATAATTTGAGGGTGAAAATTTTGATTGATGTTATTAATAAGATTTAAATAACTCTAAAATTTATTAAATTGTTTAAATTAAAAAAAAAAAAATAGGAATTTCATTAACGTCACTATCCATAAACAAAAATATTTTAATGTCAAATCGTTAAAATAATTATATATTATATTATGATTTTTTGAATACTTACGACTGAAGTTGAGGTTGATTGAGGCAGCCACCTCGCCCATTTTGTTTTTGGCTTTTACTTTGTAAAGACCAGCATCGGATTCGATTACGTCGTCCAGTTCTAGTATGACAAGAAATTTGTTTTGGCCGAGACCCTGAGTGCGCATATTGGTCCGGCCATCCTCGGCAAGTTGGACATCTCCTCTAAACCAAGTAATATCTGGTTTAGGTGAACCGAGAAGCTGGCATTCGAAAATAAGTCTGTTGCCTTCATCTTCTTGACGCAATTGTGGCTTTTGCGTGAAGCTTGGTGCAAAATCTTCAGCCACCCCCATCTTCCTGGGAGGGCCTCACTTTTCCAGGGAAGACCTTATTCCAAAATGCTGGCCAGACCGCGCAGTCCTCAACTTCAACTTCGTCTGCAAGCACACGCGGCCCACAGAAAAATAAATTATTGGAAGGAAAATAAGGTTAACAAAATATTTAAGGACTCAAAACGCGCGCGGTTATGAATGTCTATCTTTCAAATGCATGTAGTTAATCTTCATGAAAATTAAAAAAAGAAGCATCAATTAATTATTAATATTAAACGAATTAATTAAATTTAATTAATTTTAATTAATTAAAAAAATAATAATAAAGGATAAGCAAATTTAAATCTTTAAAATCTAAAAAATTAATTTTCAATTATTTAATTATAAATGAAAAATAAAGACGTTTATATTAAAAAGCTCTTGTGTTAAGATATCAAGGTATAAGATCCTTTCGAAATAAATGAAACAATTATTGAGAGTAATTTGACAGATAATTCCCCCCTCCCCGCCCAAAAATTTGACAGAAGGTGTTGATTGATAATTCGGTAAATGAAACGGCGTGGGTCACGTGCCAATATATTGTTCGTACGCCCACAGATTAAGGGTCAGGTATACGCAAGGAACCGGACAAGCTATAGGGTGAACTTATGTAGGCGACGTTTTGATAGACGGCCTTTTGCCCTCTCTTTCTCTCTCTCTTTGTCGATAATTAGAAACACCGAAACACTCACTGATCACTTCACAAAATATCACTAGATCGAAAAAGCGAATGAAGCAAGGAGGTATGGTGTTGCATTCCTATGACTACTTAGCTTATGGCTACTTAGCACTGACACAGATATAAGGTTAACTCACTCGGTGTGAAACGTCGATTCCTGTCTCCTGTCGGAGAACGGTTGAGCCACTGGCAAAAGCTCGGTAACCAGGTCCGGGGTAAGCCCCCAGGCGGAGGATTAACAGGCGGGGCTTCGCCCACGTCCTCCTACGCCCCCTCGTCAACAGACCAAGATCGAGTCAATCGACAGTTGCTACACAATTATTCGAAAAAACCATCTCCCTCCCCACCATTTTAATCAAATTTTTTAGGAACATTCACGCCCTCGCGTGGTCTATTGGGAAACTCGTTTCAGACGAAAATAGCACCCTGTTCGCATCAGCTATCTTTGTAAGTGTGTCTGGTATTCTGAGCAAGAGTGTGTGTTAGCATTACCCCTACTCTGAGAACGTCCGTCGTAACCTTATCCTCAGGCCATATATGTAACTCAGATGCCGGGAGTGTGCTTTCTTTAGTTCGGAGGTTCGTCCTCACATTCTCAGTGATGAGCTCTTCACTTGCGCTCTGTGTGTATTGTCCTCAGGGCAATTGTCACACATTATTTTATAACTATAAACAATCATTCATCCTCTCTAACAGTATATGATGGATTTATATTTTCTAAAGAGGCACTTTATATTTCAACAATAAATAATTTTTATACAAATTACTTGGTGATTCTTCTTCTTCAAAGTTTTATAATCGTATTTATTTTAAACTAAAAATCATTATATTTTGAAATCAAAAGAACTCAGTGAGATAAATATATAGCATGGGTTCCTAACTTGGGGTTTGGGGTCTACGAAACGCTTGAGGGTCCGTTAATTCAGATGAGATAATTTAGGTTTAAAACTATTATTCTGAGAAGGGCTCCATGTTCCTTTGCATTTCTGTCATATTAGTACGCGGTACAGTTTTAAATCAGAAATTCATAGTTACTCGAGCTAGGGTAAACAATGAGCCACTATCCCTGGAGCTAGCCTGTCCAGTACAATGAGAATTTTAGAGAGATCTCTTCTATATGGGTGTGTCGGAATACAGCAGGTTGCCAAACTCTGTAAAGCATTCCGCTACAGTTGCACAATTTAAGACCAGGATAAGACCATATATTCGAGCCAGATAATATATTATTTTTAATATTTTAATTTGTTATTTGTGTTATTTATAATTTTATTTCTTAGACTCTGTATGATTGTTTCTATATTTTTGTGATTTTTACCTGAAGGGAAAAATACTCTAGTATATTTTAGTTTTTAATTTTCTCTTACCTTATATGAAATATCAAGTGAGAAAGTAATGCGATCACAAAAAAATTGATGCCGAGATTTTTTTATTCTTTTTTAGCTTAAAAGTAGTTTTTATCTATTAGAATTGCCAACAATAAATTATTATTATTAAAAGTTAAGAACAAGGATTTTTATAATATAAAATTCTCTCTAAATTATGCTATATATATCTTATGTGTCTAGCCAAGAAAAATAAATATATTTTTTTAAATAAAAATCTTTTAAGACGCCTTCTATCAGATGTTATCAGGTTGCTAACTAAATATAATAAATAGAGTCTCTGTAATAGATGGTCATCATTTATTAAAAGTGTCTTTTATTTATGGATAATTATCCAAATAACATTATTTTTATGGTCTACATGTATAACCTAAATTGGTGAAAGGTGGAAATAAAATTGAAAATGGCATAGATCAAAAGTGTGATAGAATCTTTTTCTTCAAATAAATAAGATTAATTAATATTGAACCAGGAAGCAAGAGAGTTCATTTAAAACACAGAATCTCTCTAAACATTCTAATAAAACAGCAAAAAATAAACGAACGAAGAAAACTCTTGATTAAATTAGATTAAAGCTTATGAGTTATAAATATTAATATATTATATAATCAACAGTTAGAATTATTAAATAAACATTTAAAGTCAAAATATTAAATAAATAATTATTATTCTTTCAGGGAAGAAATTAATCAAGTGCAATTCGAACGCTACTTTTAAGGTAAAAAAGAATAAAAAAATCTCGGCATCAATTTTTTTGCGATCGCATTACTTTCTCACTAGATATTTTATATAAGGTAAGAGAAAATTAAAAACTAAAATATACTAGAGTATTTTTCCCTTCAGGTAAAAATCACAAAAAAAAATACGAGTAATTAACATGTTAGGAGAACGAGAAAATTAATTGTTATAATTAGATAAGAAGCGCTTTATTAATTCATAAAAATATGCATTCCTTTTAGGCTTTTATTATATACACCATGCTCTATCTAAAAAAAGTCCTTATCTTGATTGATATTTTTTTTTAGTTAGAATATTTAGAGAATAAAGAAAAAGAAACTATTTATATTTTACCTTTAAAAAAAATATATTCTTAATTTATAAATAGTTTTAAGACGATGGATGTTTGGAATTATTTTAATATATTGACCCCACAGGCGTTTGGACTATGATATCTTTTACTGGGGAGAGATGATTTTATTCTTAGAAGGCATGAATGAAATGTAGGATATTTTTTTACCGTATTTGGATTTAAGTCCAAGTTTTATTAAATTTTTAAAAGTAAAATGAATAGAATTAATCCTTTTCGTCTGGTTGTCTTCGTTCATATTTGGAGGGTCAAAGATGGCTCTCTCATTATGAATGGAACAGGTTATTCTTGTGATTCTCTAGTAGTTTACCTTAATCAGGATTTGCAAGATACTTTAAATAAAAATGAGAATATAGAAGCGGTTTTCTTGCACTTAGAGATTTCGATAAAGTCCATCATAAAATTATTTTAGGAAAATTATAGATTAGTCTCTTAATTTAATTGGATTTTATTTTAATGGTCAGTCTGATTCGATACGTTACGGATTTTTATGAAAAAAAACTTGTAAGAAAAATTCGTGTAATAAGATATATTATATCATTGTAAAAATTGAAGTTTGGTTTCAGATCTATCTATTCCAGTTATCAAAAATAATATTAAATAAAATAAAATAAATAAATTTATTTACGACCTGGTTAGAGGCACAAGTCCTCGGTGGCTAGGTCCAATCAAACACAAATACAAATTTGTAAATTACATAATACAAAACAACAAACAATTATCAAAACAAATACAAAAAATACAAGAAAAAAAAAAGAAATGTATGCTCATTAACAAATAACATGTCCATACATTTCCATCAAAAGAATAAGATAAAAATATGATGAAACATTGCGCGCAATAACAGGTGGTCAGGAGTAAACGACGTATTAACCATCCCGACATTCGCCTTAAGCTGTTAAGGAAAACCTGATCAAAACCTTAACAAGGATGGTACGACCTAAATCCACCTGAGCTAATCTTTGCGCTTGAGAACCAAATAAAATTTTTACTCAACTCTAGTACGTTAGGACTTGACAAAATTTATAAACG
>JAAAKE020112539.1:0-16521 GCA_010014785.2 Anisolabis maritima
CATATCTCTGCTTCTCTTCTTGTTTGTCATCATCCTTTATGTTTATAAAGTTTCTCTCTAATTAATAATCCAATTTAAAAAAATAAAAAACATTTCAATTCAAAAATTATTTTTATTTTTTTTTCTTGGTAATTCTATTATGGTTATTTTTTCTTTTTAAGATTAAAATATTATTTTTTAGTTGATTTTCTTAGTTATAAGAGCACATTTGTATCTCGAATATATTTTGAACTTCAATGTGTCTTTTTCCCTCAATAAATCGTTTTCGAGAATTATTTTGAAAGGTATTTTTTGGAAAAAGGGAAAAAAAGCAATAAAAAAAAAAGGGCTATAGAAATTTTTTGCATTAAATTTACCCTCTCTCTCCCTTTCAAAAAGTTTTTTATTCTACTTCTTTTTTGAAATTAAAATAGGGATTTAGTTTTTATAAATATATATTTTTTTGTTTACAGAGTGGACGACCTGTATGGTTTCCTCCAGCTGTGGGTCCCTCACCTCTACGGTCCCTTGGAGGTAGACCAAGTGTCAGCCAGAGGTTTCGAGCTCGTCGAGTCCGATACCGAACTTTGGGAAGACGAATCACCAACAGGGGCCGACAAGGACAAGGAGAAAAAACCGGGCGGCCCTAGCGAACTTGCCGACCTCACCAGGGAGTCTTGGGAGGTAAGCGTCAACATACCCCTCAAATCCACATAAATTGATATAATTCTTTTTCAAATTTTTGCGCTCGCTTTGCTTTAGAGAATTATTTAGCGAGCCTCATTCGCTCTTTTCTTTCAATTTCTTTAGAAAATATCAAGCCCTCATCTCTCTCTCTCACTTTAAATGGCTTAGTCTATGCTTAATTATTAATCTATCATCACGAAAAGTGTTCATCATCTACAAGGCCAAACGTTTCTCTAGGGAAGCTCAAATCCCTTGACCTAGCCCATCTTGATCCATTTTCCTCCGAGGTTGAATCTCACTCTCTCTCTTGCACCTTTAATCATTTATGACGTTTTAAATTAATAAATATATAAAAGATTATCGCTATATAAATATAAAAAAAAGTAAAAATACTTCACATTTAAATTTTTTAAAGAAGGAATTTTTAAATGTTGATATCTTTAGATAATGAGTGTGAAGCTTCTATATAAGGTCTAACTTAAAGTAGATTAAAAGTCGCATTTAAAAAATAAATTTATGCAAATGCTGCATCTCGAAATTTCGCTGTTAGAAATTTTAAGTTAGAAAATTGTAAATACCGTTTTAAAGTAAATCAGAAATAGTTTTAGGATTAAAGTCTTAAAAAAAACGTAAACCTAAAAATTTGGTCCGGGTGAGGTGGCCTAAACTCCTGGCTACATCACTGCCTACCTAGTAAATAATAATACAACCTCACCTCCTTAATTATTTATTTATTAAATTCTTAATGTATATTATAAAAATTTTAATTTTCTCTTAAACACTGAGGTTCATTTCTTTGGGGTCTATTTACAAGAAACAAATAATAAAGATCATTCATTCTAATACAAAAATAACAAGTTAAGAAATGCTTTTTTTAAAATAGAACCTTATGCAATTTATTCACTATTTATTATTCATAATTGGTTCATAGCTAATTATCATTCATAGTTAAGAGATTTTACTGTGGTTAGCAAACTCATACCACTATTAAGATCAATTAATAGGAGGACAAAGTATATTGAGAAGAAAGGAAAGCATAGATCAAGTCAACATGAATGAGCTTATTTTCTTCATACCATTTATATTTTGGTAATAAAGATGACGACTCAAGATGAAATAGCATTTATTATTGCAATACTAATAAGTGAGATTAAATGAGAAAGAGAGATGATAAGGCTCTTATTTATTATTAGATAATTTTAAATTTAGTCTCTATTATATTTATAACAAAATGACATCTTAGAACTTGATTAAAACATCAATGTTGCCACTTGATAGAAATATAAATAACTCCAAATTTGGTCTTATACAAATGATTCTTTTTTTTTTCATTGAACATCTTCATAAATTTTCTTTTTAATAATTTCCTATACCATGGGTTGGAGAAATAAGTTCGTTTTGATTGTTTGAAAGTAAATGTTCAACTTTCTAATGACATTATCGACCAGTTGTTAATATTTATGGGAATTTAACAACTGCGCAGGCGCAGTAAGTTGGTGATTAAAGTTGTTTACTTTCCAGAAACCAAAATTAATTTTAACAAATCAAAGAAATATAACATAAAAACGTAATTATCAAAATGTCACTAACTTATTAAATATCTCTCAAATTCCGCTCGCAGAAAGTCCTACCTATCAGAATAACAAATCTCAACTGAAAGATATAAATTCATTATTAAAAATATTTCCCATCTTATACACACAAAAATGACCTTTCAACTCAGAAAACCAATCAAAAATTTCAATTTTAATAAAATAATTTAATATCCATCTCTAATAATAGAACCTACTGACCATTAATATACTTTCTTTTTTTCGTTATTCTATACATTTTAATAATGACTTAGATATTCTATAATTTTATAGATTAATAATTTATTTTTTGTAAAATAAAAAAAACTTATATCAATTAAAAAATATCTGATTGGCCCATTAGGCAATTAAATTGTAATAAAAAATTCTCCAACCCATAGGTGTTACTTTATATATTGTATACATCAAAAAAGAGTATGAACGATATGATTCTAAATATTTAAGAAAATAACTCTTGAAACCTGTCGATACTGTGAATTTTCTTTCTTTATTTTATCTTAGAAATTGCTCGTTTGATGTAGAACGTTTTTTTTTTGAAAAATCAATAAAGTCCGCTTCATATGATGATTTTCTTCAGAAAAAAAAAAAGTTGATAATAAAAAAGAAATTTTTAAGAAAAAACTTATTCTCAAAAAAACTAAAAAATTTTTTATAACTAGCTTTTTTTTTTATATGTGGCAACTATATTACACAAAAAAAAATATATAATAAAAAAACCAAAGCATTTACACTATGCAAAAACAAAATTTGCAAAAATACTTAAATTTTTTTATTTTATTATTATTATTGTTATTTTTTTTTTTTTTTTAATTTTTCCATTTCTCTGTCTTCTTCTTCTCATTCTTTTTATATCTCTTTATTCAATGTCACCCGCAAAAAAAAAAAAAAAAAATCGCAGCTGTTTTGTTCAATTTAAATTCAGGTCGAATTTCCAGTTGAATCCAGTTTGAGAAAAGCATTTAGGATTTAATTATAATACAATCAATCGTATTGCATCGATTTGAATTAGGGAGATAAGGTATTTTATTTAATTTTATTTTTATTTACTTCCTCTCCTCTCACTCTCCTCCACATCAGTTAAGCCGATTTACAAACGATTTTGAGATTACTATCTCTCTGCCATGAGGTCTGCACATGGCTTTATTTCTATTTCGTTTACACTTGTTTCTTCTTTCTCTTTCTGCATATTCATTATAAATATTTCCCATTATAAAACTTAAAAAATTTTAATCTTCGATTATGTCTATTATTGAAAAGTTTGAAATTAAAAATAATCTAGACTTGCTAAGGGAGTATTAAAATTTAATAATAAATTTACATATTAAAATAATTTTTTTGCAAAATTTTTATTTGGAAGTAAAGGAGGAAGGGGACATATTTGTTTCAAAATTTTAACATTGATTTAAAATGAATATTAATATATTAATCGTCTCAAAAGGACAATCTTAATTAGAAGAGGCACAAAAAAGCCAAAAAAATAGTAAATTTTTATTAATTGTTAAAACATTATTAAATTTGTTGATTTTGGTCTTCATGTATCTCTTTTAGTTAATAGATTAAGATGAACAAGAGTATTTGTTCTAATTTTTTGGTACGGATAGTATATTTAGATATAGCATAGTAAAATTACCTAATTAAAAATCATTTATTGAAATAAATCTAGCATTATTTTATAAAAATGTTGAACTAATTTCATTATCATAAATTAAAGCCGTTTTATTTCTTCTTCAATGGCTTAATCGGAGAATACAAAATTCTTTCTCTTTTATAAGACCTAGAGCCTCCCAAAAGCGAACAATTACTAAATATCAATTTAAATATTAAACATGATTGACATTTATATTGATAAAGTAACTTTTCCATCATTTTAACAAAATAAATTCAATTTTAATTTTTTGAACCTCAATTTCATATCTTCGCAAATAAATAAATTTTTTTTACAAATTTAATTTTTCTCTCTTAGCCAGAAACATAAATAGGATAATTTATATACAAATATCATGTAAATTCAACCCATGCCTAGATACTTAGCTTATTGGGAAAATGAAATTGAAATTTTTATAATGTAATATTAATTTTCCAAAAGTTCAAAAAAAATTTATTGCAGTATTATAGAATAAAGGAACATGTCTTTAGTTACTTGCATCTGCAATCATAAAAATATATGCACTGACTAATCTATTCTTTTTCATTTTACGTCGCTTACAAAAAAAAAAAAAAAATTGAAACTATTTGAAAAAATTTTTTATTAAAGTTTTACATTTACATTAATATATTAATAGCTCATTTATACAATAATAACACAGCTATTAATCCTTAACTAAAAATCCAAGTAATGGAAAAAATAAATGTCTAATATTTAAATTTTTGAAATTTATTACCATTGGAATATTTTGGGAGCTACTTTTATTTTGAAAATTGCTTTTTTTTTTCTCTTTATTTTTTATTCTTTTATCATTTCTTGTTCTTCTTCTAATTATGATTATATTTATTATTATTTTAATTATTTTGAAACCCACATTCACATCAAATCTCTCATTCAACTACCAAACACTTCAGTAAGACTTTGGGGATGAGGTTAAGGGCAAGGGATTGTACCTGGGAGGAGCCAGGCCAGACACAGAATTCATTTTGAAATGTTGTCCTTTGCTGGTTGCTGGCTCTCTCTCTCTCTTAGATGGTGAAGGCGCCTTACGTTAAAATCTACTCGATCATCAAGACGCAGACTTCCGGCTCGGAGGCTCCTACCGACGAGGTGGGCTTCAAACCCGTGCCTCCCACACCTCCTTGCTTTACCTGCCTTGGCCTTGGCCACAGCTACGAAATCGACATCACTCTCCCTTTGCCCTCTGTGACCCTCGACCTTAGGGTGTACGGTAGGCTGCCTTAGGCGCCTCCTTAGGTGTTAGACCAGAAATGGACAACCCTTTTCGCGATCAAGAGGATTATATTAATTTCTAATATTTCAAATGAAGAAGTTATTTGACCAAATTTTTATTCATTTAACACTTCGCGTTATTTTCAAGGTTTTGTTAATAACCCCTCCTATGGAAAGGATGTAAAGAAGAACTCCCTCTCAATGACGCTGGTGCTGAGGGTGTCCCTCAAACTAGGACATCCTCCCTAGTATATATATTAGTTTGGATGGAAAGGGAAGAGGGAATAGAAATATGAGTAGTTAGCTAAATAGAAATGAACTCACGAAGAGGAATTAGAGATCCTCCTGAGAATAGTCCATACCCGGACCGAAACGTCAGCTGAGAAGAAATAAATTTAAATGAAAAAGGAATTAGGGTATTTCTAATTTAATTACATCATACTTATTTATATTAAATAATAGGATAATTATAGGAAATAAAGCAACTTCACGGGTTGCCGATAGATAGCTAAGGTCAGATGTCGGCTGCTTTTGCGTTCACTAAAGCACGATGATCCCAGTAGGTGGGCCAAATTAAATCCAAAATAATAATTCGTTATAATAGAAATAATAACATTCCTATATATTATTTTCTATTAATCTTCAATTAAGACTAATGATTACTCTATCCTGAAGTGGAAAATATTAGACCTTTCGCACTGGGTTTGTTTCCAGTTTAAAAAGGTACTTATTATTATCAGTGAAAATAATCTTCTTGTATATTTAGCCGATTTCGGGTTGCCCATGTCTGTGTTAGAGACCAAGTAGCGCATCCCCTCAGACTTCTCTCCTTTTTCTCATAACACTCTCTAGCACCCACGCTTCTTCATCTCTGCACCGTAGAATTCTCTCTCATTCTCATCTGTCTATTTGTTTTTTCATTTTTAGTCCATCCTTAATTTCTCTCTCGTCTTCTTCTTCTTCTTCTTCTTCTTCTTCTTCTTCTTCTTCAACTTCAACTTGAAGCTTCGCTTTTAATATCTTAATATCAGATATCACAGATGTCGTTTTTACTCAACTTCAACTCTATCTTTCTAAACCTTAATAAATTTTGATTGGGCGTATTGTAATGAAAATCAGCCTTATTATTTATCCATCTTAGGCCATTTTATTTTCCAATATTTTGATTCTTTTTACACATTACAAAAAGAAAAAAGAAAATCAATTTGGACATGTGTCTTTGAATCAAAATATAATAAATTTGTTCTTCAAATTTTGGATAAAAAACTTTCTAGAAATATGTATTTTTTTAATATAAAAAATAAGGCACCCTGAGAATGAAATAACTTTTATTGGCCGAAGTTTAAGAGCCTGGACAAGCCAATTTATTTTTACATACATACAAAAAATTCATTAGATTAATTTATATATACTATTCTATTCAAATATAATAAAAAATACTAATTCTCGTTGACATTTCAAATGTCAATAAGATTGATCATCAGGTTCTAGGACAATCACGTTTATTTGAATATTAATTCAATTATACATTACTTTCAGTTAGGACAAAAATAATGCATAATAAATTTATATTACGAAAATAATGTAAAAAATTCAGATGTTAGAGCATTTTCAAACAAATATCGTTATCATTTTTGATAGCGAATATTCTTTTTTTACGTCAGTTTTTTAAATTTTTCTTTCTATATCATCATAAAAAGAAAATATTTGAATCTAAAATTCTCCATTTTGGAGTGTAAGTCAGAAGAAAGCTAGGAGCAAAAAAAGATCTAATTTTAAGATAAATTGTTAAAATTTAGAAGGTGAATAAAGTTTATTTATTATTATTAAAAATAACGAATATTATATATTTGTTTGAAAATGCTCTACCATCTGACTTTTTCACATTATTTTCGTAAATAATATAATTTTATTATGTATTGTTTTTGTTCTGACTGAAAGTAATGTATAATTGAATTAATAGCCAATAAATGTAATGGCCCTATGTCCTGTTGATGAATATGATTGACACTCATAAACTCGAAAAGAATTAGTAGTATTGTTTTTGTTGGCTGCCTCATTAAAGATCTCCACAGCAATCTGTCTTATTTTAGAGTTCAAACTCTTCTAGTTATTCGTATACAAAAATAATATGAATAACTGGAAAAATTTGGACTTATGAAATAAGAAATATATAAATTAATATAATTAATTTTTTGTGTGTAGAAAATAAATTGGTTTGGACAGGCCCTGAAGATGGTCGGATCAGACCGAAACAAATAGAAGTTATTCTCTGGTTACCTTACTTATCCTTTGATTGATTTTGTTAGATATTTATTTTTTTGAAATCTTTAAAAAACTTTTTTTTTATTTGAAAGTTATTTTTCTCATTTTTAAGAGGTTTATAGCCTGATTAATAAGTGGAGATTTTGTAATTGAATTTCAAATCTACACAAATTCCAATTTTTAAAAATATAGCTACATTTATTAAAAAAATTTTCTTTATTTATAAAAAGGAAATTTTTAATCAACAAGATTTGAGAGTTAGGGAATTTTTTTATATTTTAATTTCGATTAAAACTCTGGCTCTGGACCAATTAAATGAGGTCAATAGAGACCACCAAGACACCAAAATAGGCTCATTTTAAAAATTTGTATCAATAAAAGTTAATGATATCATCATATATTCTATAATAAAATAAATTTCAAATAAAGAGAACAAGGGGAGAATAAAAGAGAAGCCAAATAGGTTGCTGGCCTCAAGAATTTCTCATAATTCTTTTTATTTTTCAATTTTAAAAATTTAAAAATAAAGAGCTAAACAACTTGGATGCTGAAAATTTAATAATAACCAGATTAACGGCCATATAATTAGTTACCTAACTCCACATGAAAAAAATCGAATATTAATTAATCCAATAACCGGAATATTTAACCGTAATTTCTTAAAAGTTTTAGTTTTTCGTTAACTCTCCCCCCTCCCCATTGGTCCTATGACGAAATATAGCATTTCACTCTAAATTGTGTTAATTTTTCATTATTTCGTTTTATTTTCACCTACTGAAGATAAAGAAACTAGTGAATTTTGCCCAAAATTTCGAAATCGAGATTTCAGCGAAAAGACACATTTTGAGCCCCTCTAGTCTAAAAATATCATTTTCAGTGAACATATCTGTCTTTGAATCCAAAATATAGGCTGATGTACAAATCCTAGAACGATGAAGTTTTATAATCTTATACTAACATGAATATGACAGCAAATCAAAATCGGCCAAGCATTACTACACTGAAGTACTTTTTAAATTTTTTTCTCCGATTTTCTCACATTTAGCTGTAACGATTTTTTTTTTAATTTTGTATTTCAAATTCCTATTTAACGACATATAAAATGTATATTTTGGTTTTTGTATGTAAATGTCCCTTGAAGAATATTTTACTATTACAGTATTTTAGTTTTTTTCACTAAATTTTTGTTATTTTTAATCTTTCAGAAAAGTTGTCTCTAGAAAAATTATTCTAAATTAAACTTTAGGATACATTTGTTATGTACATTTTTTCAAAAATACCATTCGTTTATGGAATTTTCCCTAAAAGTGACCTTTGTATCGAGCCAGATATTAAAAATAATGCCAGCCATCATATAATTAACAAATAAAATTCCTGCTCGAATAAAATATTAAAAATATCTAGAAGTGAAAGTTGTGCGGTACCACCAGATTTTTTATTATTATTAAAATTATTTTTTTGCTTTAAAAAAATATTAATGACCATACCTTTTTCTTTTGATTTTTGTCGCAATAAATTTTCAACATAATTTATAATCCCAGTGAATGCGTATATGCGTCAAATTAAATCTCTCAATTAAGATAATTTATTATAATAACAACAATTCGTAATCCCCAATTGATTAAAGAGGAGTCGATTTTAATAATTTATTAGAGAGCTTCCCACTGCGCGGCGATCGGTAAGAGGAGAGGAAAGATGGCGCATTTAAATTAAGTGGAATTTTTTTTTTAATTATCCCTGACTGGAATATGCATGAGATTAGTGGAGGAACAGGCTGAAAGCAGATCATCAATTAATTTTGGAAAAATTTTTTAAAAGAATAGTGATATCCTTCCTCCCTCTTTATCTCTCTCCTTCAACAACATAACAACAACAACAACATCCGATCTATAAATACTTGATTGAAGGGGGGAATTTATTAATTAAAATTATGCCTAATGCTTAATCTTTATTAATTAGATGAATGAAAAAATACAATAGAAGCCATATTTTGCTCTTTGTTCAAAAGCGCGCTTTCACACTCTTGTACTTCGTGGTCACTCCCTAGGCCATAAATGTAGGATCGGAGAAATTGAGGGTCTTGAATCTCCCCCAATTATTGATTTATTTCTCTACATTCTTTACATCGCTATAGAGCACATTTAGCTCAAACTGCGGTCCACTGAACATTTATATGCGTCCCAAAGTGATGGTGATATTAATCAATATTTAATATATATTTTCTTATTTATTCGCTGAAAAACTGACACGTTTTTTGAACTCCCTATTTTTTGAAAAATTAAATACAAAGACCTCTTTCCGTTGAATATATTTATTCGTATCGTTACTGGGACTAGGCGTCCGCCATAGAAGTTGTATTTTGAACCGAATTAAATTCCTGACAATTTCGCTCATTTGTTTTAAATTTTAAAATTCTATTCTCCTGTGATTCCCTATTTGAAAGGACTAATCTTTTATAATAATTTAATTTTTCTATTCTTTACTCTAATTTTTTCCTTCTTTCTTTTGCACTTTTACCTTATTATTCATTTAACATATGTATATATATATATCCCAAACAATTTTTACACCGCTGTATAGGTTGTAGCAGGGCGCGTGATTTGAACTGTCAATATTTATAAACATGATTCTAACTTCAAAACGTCAAAATATGCATAATATTAAATTAATTAAAATTAATTAAGTTAGTGTACTTGCCTTTAAATTAAAAAACCTATCAAAAACTAATTTAAACTAGGTGCACAACTGCAGGAATTCTGTTATAAGATGTATTAGGTTTCCTACGAAACTATGAAGGCCATTCCAGGCTATAATCCTGTAATTTTTTAAGTAAAAATAAGAGCAAGTTCCAACTATAAAGATTTTTTATTGCACATTGAAAGAAAAATAATTTTTTGTTTTGCTATAAGACAATTTAGGTAGGTATTATTTATTGCATTGCATACTATAATGGCATTTAGAATTACAAAGCAGGTTGTTTTTTACACAAGGACACTTTTTGTTATTGCATTTTATTTTACAATTACATTTTTTAAAGTCTTGGCCAGACCTTTGATTATTGGCAATTGAGCCTAAAGGAAGTTCACCCTCAGGAACTTCTTCTGAAATTAGCTTCTCTGGCCAAACACTAAATCGTGGTCTAGAATAAAGGCCTTTGATGGTTCCACTACGTGTCCCTAATTGGAAATGACCACCAGAAGTTTTTGACAAAATAGTTGAGAATCCCTTCTGCCGCGGTCAACATCAGGTACCTTTACTCGTACGGTCATTCCCACTATAGCTTCAGGATGAGATAAATCAGAAATATGCTTCATTCTTTCTGCTTGAATTTGAAACTTTTGCCTCTTTTCATGAATAATTTTTGTTTTAAACATAAATAGCATACTTCATTTGTGTATGATTCTAATTCTGCGTGACATAATTTACATTTATTTGTAAATGTTTGGTTCATTATCAATTTCACTCAATAATTCTTCATGAAGTGAATTTTCTTCATTATTTTCACTCATTAATTCTTCATAAACTATCTTTTCTTCATTATTTACTTCTACAATAATTGGTCCAACTTATACATCACTTACACTCAACATCATTTCCAACTCTTCCTCAGTATTCACAAATAATACACGTTCAGTGGGTAAATTTGACGATGCAAGTTCAACTTTTGTCATTTGTCCTTGTGCAGTGACCTTTTGATACCAGCATATAAAGCACGATTTTTCATAAATTTAACAAAGTCAAGAACTTTGCTCCAATTTTTTGTTTTATGATTAATCATCCATGTAGTTATCATGTTTTCACATCCATGGTTTACTCGCTCTACACTGTCTTGAGGTTTTCCAAGGATGATTTCTCAGGCCATGTAATTTTAAGACTCTATAACATGATTAAAAAATTCACGCCCATTATTTGATTGCAATATTGTTGGTGCACCAAATAATAAAAAAAAAGTCAAGCAGATGATGAGCAACTTCTTCCTCTGTTTTACTTTTCAAGGTTCTTTAGATTATAAACTAAATTTTGTTAAATGGTCTTGATATGCCATTAGAAATTTATAATCGTTGTCAGCTTGTGTTTGATTATCAATCAAATTAACTTGATATCTGCCGTTAAAATGGGAAACGGGTTTTACTACAAAACCCTTTTTTCGCTTTTCTTTTTTGTAGGCACGGTTCGCATTTCACAGAGTGTTATACGTGTATTTTTATACCACTGCTGCAGTTCTTTTCTCATTCTATCACGATCTTCATGACCAATGGATTCACGAGTACTGCATAAAATATCAAAAATCTGTTCAACAGGAACATAATACAATATCTTTTCATTCACTATTGCAACAATAAGCTGTTATTTCCCAACCATTGTTAATACATCATAGTGCTTTAATAACCAATAGTTTATTGATTTTTACAGAACTACTTTTCCCTAACTGCTTTGATTAAATTTTCATATTTTTCTGTTGACATTTGAAAATTGTTTTTCTTTTGAAATTTTTCTGATAAACAGTTCTTTTATTTTACTCTTATCCATTATGGGTCGGATTTGTTTTATACTAAAAATTGCGATAAATAATAATAAAAAGTTATTACAAAAAACTTATAAAGTATACTTACATTGATCCAAAACAAACCAATTGTCAAAATTCAGAGTGTAAGGTTAAATGTAGTGACAATCAAATATTATTAAATAATTAGGTTATCTGTAGTGACAACTACTCTAAATAAATGTCGCTTACGGGTAGTTGGGGGAGTTTATTTACAATAAATCAATTGGATACCAATTGGTATAAATAAATTGTATCGTAAATAAATATAATTAAATTTTGTATGGCCTCAGATGGTTTAAAAAATATAGAGTAAAATTTGCAGTACACAATCATTTTAAATTTGATTGTAAAAAATAATCATCTATGTAGATAAATAATAGTAAAATAATCTTGCGAATACTTTAACTAAATTGGAATAGGTGGTGTATACATTAACTAGTGAAAATATTCATAAACTCATTTGTGGATACTTTCTCTGAATTATTTAGTTAAAGTATACATTAGTGACTGTATACACTGACTAAGTTAACGCTTTAACATATATAAAATATTTGATTTTAAAATTTCGACATGTCTTTTTGTACTTTTTTTCTGGAAATATTTTTTTATCTTATAATTCCTTTAAATACCGGAAGAATCCGAAGCCACCATCAATATTGGAATATTTTCAACAACAAATATATAAATATATAAAATTTATAAACCCCCTCTGCAGCCAAAAAATAGTATAAATGAAAAAAAAAACTTTTTGGGCGCAAGCTGAGAGATCCATTTTTTTACGTGTATGAATTAATTAATATTAATTAAATGTTTTAAACATTATTTCATAGACCTATATATGATATATATTATATCAGGGCTAGCCAATAGGTATATCGCGAAGATATTGGTCGTAACAAAAACTGATTAAAAACCTAACATAACTACTCATAAATAAAATCCTTTTTTACCTATATTTTTTATTTATTAAATAAATATTTTGTTTTAACTTCATCTCTACCTATCACTTATATATCAATCAATATATGATATATATATATTATATATTTTTGAAGTTTGTTAAATATTAATAACTGAACAATTGTGTTAAGCATATAATATTCTATTGTATATTTATTTACTTATTGGTCCCCCTCCCTCTGTAAGACACCGAGGACTGAGTCACAAGTCGAGTGGGGGAATCTGCTCTGAGTCTAAATCAGAACCTGGCTTGAGTTGTGTCGTTATTTCTGTCTCGGCTTCCATACCAAGTACCCACATATACATCGTACCTAAGTACGTATATACGGCATCAGAATGGTTGTCAGTTTTCGCGAACTCAGCATGGACCTCGTCTCGAGTATTAATAAAGTTCTAAAACTCAAAAGGGAAAAGGAACAGCCCCCTTCGACGGAAAACTGTCATGTGAGTCGTTAACAAATTGAATTTTTTTTTATGCTTTATCATAATAATAAATAAATGTTTTTAAAATATTTTTTTTACCTCTTAGAGGAATGAATTTGAATTTATAAACCAAGAATAATTTATTTTATTTCATTAATATTTAGGTTATTTTATTATTAATGTTAATTAATGTCTTTTATATACAAAAAATCTTAGATGGAGATTCGGATTAAACCACAATAAAAAAGTAAAACATTAAAGTACTAGTACTCTGGCCGATTTTATTGAAAAGCTTTCGAGATGCATGGTTTCTAGCTTAAATATAAAATTTCAGCCACAAGTTATTTCGTTTTTGGAAAATCTTGTTCACACACACTGACACACAGACTTTTAGAACCAGGAGACTTCAAAACGTGTATTTCCGTTGTCCCAAACAACTTTACCCTAAAAATGCCTAAATTCGAATGGAAATCTCTCAACGTTTTTGAAATAATTGTTTGATAAGATTCACTAAACCAATTTCTGATGCAATTCTCCTCTAAACGAGTTAAATAATTAATTTTAATGATCATTTTTATGGGAGTATATGAAATTTAAAATTTTTTTCCCTCCTTCAAATAAATAACTTGGTTAATTCGTTCTATTTTAATTTGTCATTTCTGAAAATTTCTTCAACGAATTTAACTGTCATTTTTTTATTATTATTAAATTTTGGCAAAAAATAAACATTTTCTAAATTCCACCCATTCACTAAAAAAATTTTTTTTGCTTTTCTTGAAAATTAAAAACTAGAACTTGTCATATATATATATGTCATTCATATATTTAAAAAAATAAATATATTTAAAAATTAAAATAAAAATACATTTTAGGCTCGGTAAACGTGTTTACTTTAAGAAGAAATCAATTTAGACATTGGTTTATTAACGAGCTATTTATTTAATTTCTCTTATTTATTTCCAAATCAGAAGTCTATCGATCTTCCAATTTCGGTCCGGTTTATTTTCTGTTGAATAGAATAATAGAGAATTTTTTTCTCCAGGGAGAGTTGTTGACTTGGGACGAATTTATTAATGGAATACAAATTAAAGACTTTCATTATCTTTGCTAGTTTATGGAATCATAAAAGACTTTAATGACTAATTAGAATTAAAGAAAAATTTTAAATTTTGAAATAAATTTATTTAAATAAGAAAAAATAAGAAACTCATTAAAAAGATGACATAAAATTTTTCATTTAATATATAGAAAGAAGACTATTAGTTGGATAATAGGCTAAACGGGAAAATCTAAAAAACAGATTAGTCGACTTAAAAATAAATATTTTGCAGAAAATTTAGAGAAAGGGGGGAGCAATAGATTGAGTGCATAGAAGCCGTCAATAAAATTCTGGTATTCTGCATATTACAAAAGTGGCTGAAAATTATTAGATTCCAGGAGATTATTTTGTAAATTGCTTGGCATGTTTTATAAAAAGTGTTGGGAGAATCGATCTTATTCACAAATGGACAATTGGATCGGCGAAATCATCTCTTGTAGATGGTATCGAAAACTAGAAATTAATAACCACATCTCCTTGAGTCTAATAATTTTCTCACCTCTATCCATGTTGCCGCTTTAATTACGCGGTGAAAATTAAGGCGATGGGATGGTCCAAAAATAACGTAATAGGAAAAAATTAGACTGAATAAAAATTTTTATCGGGCATAACTATTTTTTTCTTTCAATAAATTTTAATTAAATTTTCAAAAGTTATTTGTAACTTTGTTTTGTATTTTTTTTTTTGGAAACCCAAAATCCTACAAAAGTAAAGTAAACTTTCAAAAAAAATATCTTTCAAAAAAATTTGACGAAGAACTCTATTTGACATCTCGATTCAATAAAAAAGTGAAGAAATATATATGACGTCAGGTAAAATAAATAAATTGTAAATTTCGAGGCGATCGATTTCATTATTTAATATAACATCATCGGGGTTTACAATATTGTGAAATATCTGAGTACAAATTCGCTTTGAACGTTAAGATGAGTTTCTTTCTTTTATCAACATGTGAAACATACTATGACGATATAACCAAAAGAAATAAACTCATATCTAATTTATACGCAGATATTTCACAACACTGTAATGCCTGATGATGTTATATTAAATAACGATCGATCGCCTCGAAATTCACAATTTATTTATTTGATCTGACGTCATATACATTCCTTCACAAACAAAAATTTACAGATATAAAATTTATAAAATGTGGTGGGACTAAACGCACATCACATAACTTTCTCTTACCTAAGGAAAGGAAAGTTGAGTGTGCTTTCACACCAGATTTTTGGCGTCGGGTGTATTTCCGTTGGCATCTATTTTTTATGCGATCGCAATATTTTCTCACTATATATTTCATATTTAGGTAAGAAATAGTATTTCAGCATTTGAAACTAATCAGATAATGAGAATAATTGTTCATATTTTTCTAATCCTCGAGGATCTTGGTCACCAAGTCATCTAAAACGATGGCTGTCCTCTGCCGAGGACATCGTGACCACTTCTCTCTCCCTCCTGCCTTTTTCGGAGTCCACTCAAACAGTCTCTCTCTGGTCCATATTTAATCTCTCATGAGACATTTATTCCATGTTTATTACAAAATATTGACTTTATTTTAGTAACATTTCCTTTTAAACATCATCCAAATCTAAATTAACTTATAAAAAAGGAAATTTTAATTATTAAAAAAAAAATTAACATTCTTGAAAAATGTTTTTAATTTTTTTTTTTTTTTAATTTTTATTTGGTTCATGAAATATTTATTCTTAAAAAGCTCCTTTGCTTTGTTATTAAGGGGATATTCCGTTTAGGATTCCTGGCCGCCTCCACCCCAACCTAAAAAAAAAATTTACCAAAAGAATGGACAAAATTTCAAAAATATTAAGTTTAAAATTAATTTATAATAACAACCATTTTCAAAAAAAGTAAAACCATCTGTAAAGATCATACAAGAGAAAGTTTTTATTTTTTAAATCTCCCTCCATATGAAAATTTAGACTATTCTCCCAATGTGTTTACTATTTTAATTACTTAATTAATTAGTTATATTTATATATATTTTTTTTATTCTTTAAGTCTATCGGCATCTGAGGCCATATAGACTTGAAACTATTCACATTTAAATGTCAAAAGCCAAAAAAGGAATATT